>JAFVLL020020492.1:0-32832 GCA_021397915.2 Tor tambroides | reverse complement strand
TATTTTAATTCTTTATTTTATTCTTTTATTTTATTGATTGATTTTGATTGATTGCGGTTTTTTTGGGGGGGGGGGGTTTAACCCAGAGAATAGGGAGTGGCCCTCTGCACACACCTTCCATGCTGTCAGCAGAGGGTGCTCTGTGCCTAAAAAAGGGAACTCAAGCCTCTTAGCACAAATCCACCTTGTGCCATGCATACCCCAAAAAATCCCATCTCAGTTTGACAGTGCCCCACCCCTCATACTCTGCATTAACAGCTCTCCTGACTGCCACACACTTACTCCTGAATTAAGAAAACGAAAGAAACTGAAACGAGCATTGGCTCTTTTTTTAAATGTCGCGTAAGAGCACATCAAGTAATGTCAAAAGGTGTTTGATTATTTAGTTATGGTGAGTTATCCAATGACAAAAGGACATTGGTGTCTAGAAAAGGGGGTCAGACATTGTATTTCTCACACACACAAACTTCATCTTCAGGCTGTGAAAGTGTCTTAATCTGTACGCAGAGACTAAACTTCCTTTGCTTGTCTTGTACCAAATGACATTCTCAGGAGAAGGACACCAAGTCACATGAATTCTTTCGAATTCTGCTGTTTTCCAAAGCGGACATGGATGTTACGAGGCGGGATGCATCAAGTTCTGTCTCTCAGTTATCTTTCTTTTGGTGTAACTCATTTGAGGTTTGACTTTACAGAAAAGGACCTTTGAAAGATTATCATAATCACAGCAGCTTCAGAAATGGAAGTGACGCATGTTTGTCGATTTAAACAGACTTTGAACATTTGGAACGGGGCGGCTTAAAATTCCTTCTCCCAACATTTCAGATGAGGAGCCCTGTTTTGGCTTATGATATTCGGTTGCCATGGTTTCTGGCTTTGATCGCGAGAGGTACAGTGCTGCCTAAGAGGTCCTATTGTAGGAGAGATTAACCAAAAATCCTACTCTGAACCTCTTCGGTTATCACCATACACCGCCACCTACTTGAGACTTATGCAAATGTTTTAAATGATAACAATTGTAAGTGATCATCAGTAACACTGTGCTGTTTGCGTGCCACTGTTTGTCAGTGCAGCTGACATCAAAGCTACAAATGTCACAGTTGTCATTTGCCAGTGTTGTTTGTTGCAGTTAAACTCAACCCGGACGCACCAATAGCTGGCATCCTACAAATGCGCCGCAACCTCATTGGCTTATCCAGCAATTTGTTTTGATTTTATGTTTAAAGAGGGTGTTAAAGCGGCTGTTTACTCCAGTGTGGGCGGAGCTACAAATCACAAACAAACGCATGCTTCCTCTTCCCTCTTTTATCACCCTTCTGATTCCTTGGTTTTATTTAACGCTTTTAACGCTAGGATGGGTTTGGTCAAACAGGTTATGCAGGTTTTGGGGGTGGATAAAGGGCATCTGCACCCCCATTTTCTGTTCGTTTTGCTGGGTTTCAAAGGGCTAGGGTGAAATCAGAACACAGCTACTATAGTTGGCTAATGCGATGTGGCGGCACGCCTCGGGAAATTTAGGTCAAGTTAAAACTGCAGACAAGGATGTAAGTGATGCTGTGTAAGAGTGACACTGCATGATGTATCGCATGCACACACACACATATTACTCATTCTTCAGCATACATTAACAGATATCACAGGCGCACGCTTGGCGTTTGGAAAATGATTGTCAATAAATGTGCATTGTAAAGGCTGAATTGCATAAATCATTGGCTGAGCCTCTGTAAATTAGATTTTAGACAAGGCTTCTACGTTAAGTGTCGCTCTTCTGGCAATATTCTCACATTAGCTTCAATTCTGCGGATACTTCACCACATACATAACTGGATTATTGCATCCACTCACTCAAATAAGCGCACACATGAAAATACACACTAATTCACTCGCTCCCCTCCCCCTCGATGCCAGAGGCAGCGGGTTAGCCACTCCACGGCTGTGCCCACGTGACGGAGGGAATCAGGGAGGGGAGAGGTTGTTTTTTTTTCCTATGGTGCCACAGCAATAGTGTAGTATGGCGAAGCACGTGGATTCCCATGCTGCAGTGCTCCTGCAGAATTCCAGCATGCCTTACATCCAGATAGATCCAGATAGGTTGCGTTGTTAAAGCTACTCCTTATATTATATTATATTATATTATATTATTATTATATTATATTATATTATATTATATTATACTAATTGCATTGAATTATTTTCTTCACAATTCAATATGCAGTTATTTTAAATTCATATCAATTATTCATTCATTATTCTCATGACAATTTTAATATAAATTCTTTGACATAATTTTACACAATTATTTACATATATATTATTCCACAAACAATTATTTTATATAATAGTTTAATAATTATTTATAGTATTTTTAACGTATTAATTTGTACAATTAATCATATGTATTTATGCATCCTAAGACTGGAATGTCAGTTATTCGTAGAATGCCGTGATTAATCAGCGTGTCGCTGTTGCACTAGTTGTGCATTTTTGGTGCATTACCTCATCGCTATTCATATATTCGTACACAAGCTCTTAAGTCGGACTACTGCTCCAGTGCCCTCATCCTCCCCTCCGCCTCGCCATTCGCTTTCTGATTGGCTGTCGGTGTGTTTTTGGTAGCACCAGGTTTTTTCAACTCCATGGATACAGTGGAGTGCAAGAGAACTTGCGTGCAGCCAATCACAATTCAGTAGTGAATCGTAAGTGCCCAGCGGGCTTAGACGAGCCCCCCTTTGCCCCCTCCTTTTCCAGAATCCCATCGTAGCTCCTCTCCTCCAGCACGCAATCTCCCAGTAGGAGGTTTCGAAAAGAAAACAACCAGGTCAGAGTCTCTCTCTGTCGGAAAGAGCTCGTACGGGGAGCTCGCCTTCACCCTTTGGGACTGCTGTGAATGAAGCTGAGAGGCAAATGCACTGTTCCTAATATAATCTTCACTCTTGTCTCAGTTTGGCCCACATAGCCTGTTGTTGTCATGAGGAGATATTAGTTAGGACCGTGATAAATGTTCTCCACTTTTCATTGTGTTATTTTCATTTTTATAAAGGGATCTTATTAGTTCCTAGTTCATACACCTTGATCACGTTTGCTCCTATAATAATGACATAAATGCAAAAGACATTGAACCTTATGACAATGAATGTTTTCAAAGGTAGCTTTCATTTTTGTATTTTTGTATTTTTTTTTTTTTTTTTTTTTTAAAGAAATATGATCATGTCGAATTGGATTTTTGAGATGGCCGTCCTTGGAATGACCCCCTAATGGCTGGAGGGAGTGCTGGGTGGGATTTAGGGTTGGTGCACTTGGCAGCAGTACATCATTGGCATGACTTGGATTCAGGTCACATTTATTCTAAGTAACTTTCCAACAGTGGATGAGTATAAACAGTAAATCTAGTGCGAAAAGCATTATTATACTATCTGTCTGTCTGTCTGTCTTGTCTTCTGTCTATGTTACCCATGCAAAACTTGCCACCATAATGCTTTTGTACCATGGAACGTTGACAATATGTTGATTTGTGGTTGTTAAAGTGTTCTGAGTGTTTTTCATTCATTCATTGCTATGGTTAAAAGGGTATTGTGGGTCATTGCTAGGTTCAAAAGTTTAAGGACAGTAAGCATTTTTATGAATTTGAAAAACCTCTCTTATGCTTACGATGGCTGCATTTATTGCATCAATATACAAAACAGTAATATAACAGTAAAACATAAAAACAGTAATATTGTAAAATACTGAAAGGCATTTATATAGTGTTTATATTTAATCAATTTACCACATTATTATGCTAAATGCATTTTTTTTTTTTTTTTTTACTCTTGACTTGAATTTATTAAACAGAACTTTTAAAGATACAGTGTAGCTGGATCAGTGTTTTCAGAAGCTTCATTTATTGGTATATTTACACAGACTGTTCATTTTATATTATATCGTAGCTTTAAAATATTATAATGTTAATTTGGATTTCATGGCTCTTCAGATTTCTCTGGGCTTTTTCTGTAGTTTTATTGTTGTTTTTGATTGTCCATAAAGTTAACATGCTCTGTAACTCCCTCTTGCACACCTAAAAATTTAGACCAAATGCCACCTTTGCAAGCAAGCCGAAGAAAAAATCTGTTATTTTGCACTACTTCAGCAGTTGTTTTGTGAGGTTGGTAATCGATTCACGCCACTGACCTTGAACTCTAATCCTGAGCTTTGCTAAGCTTTGACCTCCACATGATCCTCAGCGTGGCTTTAACCTGTCACTGCCCCTCACCATGTGTCCATGTCTCATTTGTAAAGTGTGAATGTCTGAATCGGTTAGAGTGCACTGGCTCGAGCAAGCCTTGCTTCTGTCAGTATGGGTTAGAGTGCTTTTGATCATTGGTTTACCGTCAGCAGCTTCCATGTACGGTCCCTGTACCTGTTTGAGACCCTCATGCACACAGACGGTCCCAGCTCAGACGCTCACCTGACTTCAACCTCACCAGCGTCACTCCTTGTCAAATCTCTCACGCCCATTGTCTCTTTGCCTCAGCTTCCAGACACTCTCTGTCTCTGTCGTCCTGTTCACCTGTCTACCTGTTCATGTCTCAACTTTTCACCTGTCAGCGGCCTGTCTCCTGTCACTCTGCATACACCCTCTCCGGCTCTCTTCCATGTTCCCAGTGCAGACATACACGAATAGCTGACAGGAAATTTCAAGCCGTTTTGGCTGTGTCACATGGTGTGCCATGTTAAACTAAAAATAATATAAAGATAATTAAAATATTTTTCCTGTAATTATTATTAGGGCTGTAAATTAGTTGAAACTTAAGCATATTTATTACTGAAATTAATTACATGACATGCCATTTAAATAATCAAATTATTATCTGTATTAATTACATAATAATATTAATTTGAATTATTTATTAATATAGTAGTTAATAAATTAAATAAAAGTAAGCTGACTCAAAGACATTATTGCAATGGAAGCATGGAATAGTCAAAAATCTTTAGAACTCAGTATATCACAAGAATACTGTATTACCTTTTTATATATAATTATTGTAAAATCTTTCATCTTGTCTTTGGTCATTGTATTGCACTTCACTCTATTGATTGATTTTTTATTATTTTTTTTTTTAAATGAAATTACATTTTTAAAAATGAAATTGTGAGTTTTCCCTTATACATTTAACCTAAAATCTTGGATGTTGGTTACGAAAATGTACTGTGACTCCTCAGTGTGACTACTAACCAGATACATAAACCTACTGCCAATATCACTTGTTGACTCCAAAAACAATTAGTTATTTTTATACTTTGATTTTGACATTCATGTGCACCTGCGTATTTATGTGACACTAACATTTATTGTAATGACAGGTATATAGGAGTGACTATTTGTCTCATGCTGTCTAGATCTGCAGCTAGATTATATAACACCCATTCACACACATACACACTCATGTCTGTGACCTATATCTAGCCGCCTGTGTGCTTATGTGTGTGTTCTTACACTCATCACTCTTCCCGCCAGAGGCACAGGAATCATGGGTAGTATGCTGCTGTTGTTATGGCCTAGATTGACCCTTTCCCTCTTGTTTACTTTGCTCTCCTCTTTTTATCTTTTATACTAGGTGAAAGTAAACGCAACCCAGTCTTTTTGTGTTATTCAGTCTTTTTGTATTGTGCAGATACCTTTACGACAGGCTGTGAAAGAATTACAGACAATTCCTATTTAGTGTGTGTGTGCGTTTATAGATAAACAGGAAGGCAAAGATGGGCAATTTATACCTAAAATTGCTGTTACATTATATTATATAATTTCTCTTAAATTTGTTATCGGCTTTAATGCATTTAAAATACCGTGCAATAATAAATTGACAATTATTTTAATGTTATGGCTGTCATTAAAATTCAGATTTTCTCTAAAAAAAAATTAAGCATAAAAAGTTGAATTTCTTGTTTTATGTATTTTTCTTCTGTTTAGTTGTAATTTTTAATAGGTTATCTGCAGCTGAACTGTGCATTTGGTAAATGTGTACAGCTCCTCTCCTGACACTCATAGAAAAAAAACTTTCCTTCAGACCAGTGCAGTTCTTGGTAAAAACCGCTTTTATACAGAGAAAAGCCATTGAGAGTTGTGGTGGAGGCATTTTCCCATCAGCTAACAGTGTTTATCGGGTTTGATGTCAGGTGGCTGTGTTGGAGGAGCCTAGTATGCATTGGAGGAAGGATGTTTTTTTCCCCTTCCGTGTGTTTTCTCAGAATCTTTCTTTTATAGTTGATTTTCTCACAGATAGGCTAAAAAAGTAGTTTTTTAAAACTTGAAATGTATTGGAGAAATATTGTACAGATCTGTAGCATTGGCAGCCAACTTTCCATGTTAGTCATAGCTTAACATGCATCACCAAGCGTAGTTGCAAAAACAATGACTCTTTTAAGCAGGTTTCCCAAATACTCCCCCATTTTCCATTGTTGCTAACGGTTCATCCTGAAACTCACACCATTGATTGTGTCAGTTGAGTCAAGTCACTGTGTTGGACTGCTTAACTGTTGTTTACACTCTTTGGGATGTCATCCTAAACCCCAAAGTGTGCTTTAGTTTTGCGTTTACTTGGCACATGCGTACAGCTGAATACATAGCCTTTCATAGTACACTCCAGTTGACAGCGTGGGGAACACAGGTGCTCAACTTGTGCACCAGAAATTTGGTGCGCTCATCAGCACAGGCGTTTATTGTTGCTGTTGTCTCAAGTTATTTGCTGTTGTTCCGTCTTTTCATTTTCTTTTTCTATTGTGAACCATGGGCCGAGGCGGTGTTGCTTACACTATTGTTCATCAGAGTAGTCCAAGCTGCTGAATACTAAATAGGTAGGCAGTCATTAATTAATGAGCCCATGGATGTGACGCCATCACAAAAACTGTTTCTGAACAAGCCATTTACATAAATGCTCTTTGTGAAATGACCCCTCTGTTGAACATCTTGGGAATGTGAGTTTTCCTTCCTCGATTTTGCTGTTTGGAAGGATAGTTTGGCCTTGCTTCTGTACTTCACTCATGTCTTCTGTTATTCACGTTTTGCAAATGCAAAATGTTAAACTCAATAGCCTCAGTTATCCCAAGAGAATTAATGGTTTTAGAGGGCTGTTGTTGCATCTAAAAACACTAGTCTACTTCCTAAATCTTGACTTTGAAAGCTTGGGGCCCCTCAATAGGGAACTGAACGTGAGCAGTAGGCATGACATGCACGGTTGGCACTGGCCACCAAAGCACAGGGATTCCCGTAACTCTGTGTGTGTGCTGAAGGAGGGGGGTTACAGTAGTGACATCTGGTCGACCTAAGGCCCTGCACAGGAAAACCACTGCGTCTGGAGAGTGGAAGCTGTGGGGTAAAGGGAAGGAGCGTCGACTGGTGGTTGGAAGGGCGATGGTTTCTTGACTGATAACAGGGGAGATTAGTGCCATGATAGAATCAAAGTAAGGCTGTTAAGTGCTGCCCCACCTGGATCTGACCATCAGATTTATGATTTCTGTTCAAAATACGTGGCTTAACTCTGTCTTTCTTTTTCCCTTTAGGTACGTTGTCATGGGGAACCTCCTTAAAGTTTTGACATGCACAGATCTTGAACAAGAGCCCAACTTCTTCCTCGATTTTGAAAGTGAGATATTTCTCCCCTTTCCATCGACTCTTTCATTTATTAGCTGTAAACAATCCTTCATTCTCAAAGCTTACCTCAAAATGCACCAGTTTGGTATCTCACGTGTCGTTTTTGGTATGTTTGAGAAATTATGTTTTATTAACAAAGTTCGGGAGGAGCACGTCAGATACTTAGCCTAATTAACACAAGAGGTACGCACTCAAGTTAATCAATGCACGGATATAAATACAGCTGACATACCTCTATTCATTTGATGGTTAACCAGCATCCCTCCACCGCCCCTTCTCCACTCAAGAGGTATCACTAGAGTTCTCACCACACTATGGGGGGGTACTCTGGGTTCGGGCCATTCCTGAGCCCGGAGCCCTTCCACAGGACAGCACGCCAACTACGCATTACTATACTCGCCAAATACGCATTACCTTACTCGTGCTAAATAGATGTAAGTGTGAACTCGTGAACTGGGATTCTGGGAGACTTGGTGAAGGTCATTATCCGGTCAGCTTGTAAAAAATGCCAGTTCCCCTTTTGGGTCTTGATAATATCTTAAACTCCTTTCCCCTGGAGACTAGTTCATGAATTACATACAATCTGCTACCATCTCATTTGTTTGAACCCAAAAACTCTCTGCAAAGCGAAGGAAGGTGAACGAACCAAAGAAAAGATGACAGTGGAAAATAACAGTTTCCTGGCTTTTATTACTCTTGCCCACAGAACATTTCCATCCTACCATGTTTGTCTCCATTTTTAGTCACATAGTCGTTCCTATGAAGGAAGACAGGAGGCGATATGGAGTCACCGAAACTATTGACTCATACATGGCTCATCCGTCGCGCACATATAAGAAAAATTCCTATAGTGTCTGCTCAAGAGTTATGTAACACTAATAAAGAGGGCGGGAGTGCGAGAGACTCCAAGAGACAGAGCACTAGAACAGGACCTACTGTATCAATACGAAAACATACAAAGATGAAAAAGCTGAGAGATCATTGCACTCTTAATGTGTGGCATCTGAATGTTGGAAATTAAGGAGGTGGCCCTTAATTTCTTAAATTGCATTTGAAGCCAGCTGTAGTTAACAGCTCCCAGTGTCTCATTGAGGTTTCTTTTTTAGATGTGGGCCTAAAGTTTCCACCATTTAAAATTCCGCACTTTGCCTTTTAAACATATGAAACAGGCTCAGCTGTGGAGGTTTGACTCAAATACGCTTTAAGTTCCCCAGTGAGTAATTCACCCCAAAAATTTAATTTAGTCATCATTTGCTCACTCTCTTTCACTCTAAACCAGTTCGATTTGGAAGACAAATGAAGATGTTCAGCAGAAGTCTGCACAGTCTATGAATTGCACAACATTCAGCTGATAGTGTTTGGACTGTGTATATCCGAAATTAAACTATATAAGTGTACAAACTACTATATATAAGACGCTACTTGTAGAGTCAGTCCAAATGAATGTGAGCAACCAAATCACTTGTAATAAAAGGTCTGCTAGTGAAGGATATTTACAGTGGTCACTTCAACAATCTAATTTTGCCCCAGCAATTAGCCCTAAATATGAATTTTACTGCAATGTTATTAAGGTTACATTAGAACAAAATAAAAAATGGAAGTGTGAGGTTTAGTTTGGGGTTAGTTTGGTGTTTCTCATCAAGGCTACATTTCTTTGATCAAAAATACATTAAAGCTGCAGTCAGTAACTTTTGGCGCTCTAGCAGTTAATAAACAGAACTGCATGCGTCTTGTGGAAGAACATTGTAACCAGAGCTACTTCTCTCTGTTTATGTCTATGACGAATCACGCAGGTACTGGGCTACTCCACAGCGGTACCTACCCAAACCAGTCTAAAATAGTCAGAATATAAACACTCATTATAAGTGTACCATAGTGATTCAGGACAAGCCAAAAACACGTTTTGGAAAATGGATTCATGGTGTACTTGCTTATTATAAAAATTTAGTAAATTTTGAACACAAAGTTACAGACTGCAGCTTTAAGTAATATTGTATAAATAGTAAGTAATATTGTGAAATGATATAACAATTTAAAATGCTTGTTTTCAGTTTTATTATAATTTAATATGTAATTTATTTTGAAGATGGCATAGCTGAATTTTCAGTTGCCATTACTCCAGTCTTCATTATCACATGATCCTTCAGAAATCATTCTAATATGCTGATTTGGGGCTCATTTACATTTATTGTTATTATTATGAATGTTGAAAACAGTTGTGCTGCGTAATATTTTTGTGAAAACCATGATTCATTTATTTTTTTGGATTCTTTGATGAATGGAATGTTCAAAAGAGTATTTATACAGTAATACCCTTCCTTCAGAGTACCCACTTTTCTATAGTAAAACTGGAATTTGCCCATAGTCTTGCCTCATTCTGTAAGGTGTAAAGCTCTAATACCTGTTCATGATTTGCATACATACAGTTTGTTCGCTTTTAATGTGTCAGATACTGACTAAATGTGACCTTGAAAGACCTTTTGATTAAAGACCTTGAAGTAATTTTTCTCTCTCTCTCTCTCTCTGCTTCCAGATGCCCAGCCAACAGAAGCAGAGCGGGAAACGTGGGACGAAGTGGATGTGGTCCTGAAGGATGCACTGGGAATACTTGACGAACTACAGGCGTATAAAGGCGCGGGCCAAGAGATACGAGAGGTACAGGCACACACTCAAGATAACAGAGGTCTTCTGATGTTTGACTTGTGCATATCGAGGGGTGAGAACCAGGAGGGCGTAAGTGACATTTCACCAACTTTACAGGAGAGCCAAAACAAAAATTTTACCATAGTTGGATCTGACTTTGTGTACTGATTTCAATTGTTTATAATACAAATTTGTACACTCATGGATGACAGTACTTTTGCCAGTAGAAAGAGCTCATTAAGAGCTTTCATTTGATGTATATATCTCCATTTCACCAAAAATGTCACTTACGCCCTCCTGGTTCTCACCCCTCGATATGCACTTAGAAATTTGTTCATGCAAAATCGACTCTTTACAGTATGTACATTAATTCGCACAAAAATGAGTTGAAGGAATAATATTGGTGGCTTTAAAATCTCATCTCACAGCATGTTCATATGATTTGAAATTCTCTGCTCTGCTCAATCACGCCTCGGTGTGAGTGAGTGTCAGTGTGATTGATACTCTTGTTGCCACGGATACTGTTGCTATACGGATACAGTTGCCATGGAATGGCATCTTCTGCAGAGTGAAAGTGAATGTTTCTTTTATTTCTTTTTTCTAATTCACTCAAAAGAACGCGGTGCATTATTTTATGTCAGCACACTCAGTAATTATTTTAATGAGCCTCATGTATTTGGACATTCAAAGGCACACTGAGGTAGAGAGAAAAAACATTGACTAGATGTTCTGCCCAGTGTCATAATGGAAAAACACAATGAATAAACCTTCAAACCTCTTGTGTGCTTGGATTTGACATCATTTACATCCTCAAATTGCCACCCTCATGGGCACATCATTTAAAAACCTCATCTCACATACATAATTCTAACACAACCTCATACGGTCATAAAATAATATGTTCCATTTAGACTTGTGGGAACGTTGTTTATAACTCGCCAGATGTTGTATTATTAAGATGTTGTGTTTGTTTTTTCAGGCAATCCAGAACCCTAATGATGAGGCATTACAAGACCAGGCGTGGGCTGCTGTGGTGCCACTAGTTGGCAAACTAAAGACGTTCTACGAATTTTCACAGAGATTAGGTACATTAGCCTGTTTTTCAAAGCAGAAGTAGTTATGCAGAAACCTTTTAAAAGAACATTTTGGCATCATTTACTTACGTTGATGTCATTCCAAACCTGAATGATTTTTCTATGGAACACAAAAGGATATATGTAGCAGAATGTCCATGCTGCTCTTTTCCATATTATGAAAGTGAATGGGGGCAGAATCTCAAAAATAAAAAAGAAAGCATCATAAGTAATGTGGAAGTAGTCTGTATGTACCTACCTACAAAAAAAAGTAAAGAAAAGAAAGCAACTCATACAGGTGGGGCTGCATGATCTGTAGATTTAGCCACATTTTTAGCCAATTATTTAAAAATGTTTAATTTTAAAATAGTAATATTTATGGCTGTCTTAAATTTCTCATTTTTAAATCTTAAACCATCAAGCTCTTATTTTAGGCGGGAAACTGCAGGAAGCCATTGGTGGTTGACCAGCTTTTTTTGAAGGGTTGATTGTGTTTATAGGGTGCAGTGTAACGTGTTCATGCTTCATTTTTAAAAAAACACATTATTTTCACATATTTTACCTTTATTCTACACTGCTGTTTCCATTCTCTTCAAAACAGTCTCTTGATTTCCTGGTTCTATGAAGCCCATCCCTCAGAAATGTGCAATCGGGCTCCGATTGGTTAACTGGCCCAGTGTGTTTTGATTTGCTAACCACCTAGTGCACGTTGTCTGGAAATGTCACGCCCCCTTGCCAGTACAGGTAGTTGCATGTACCCGGGGGCAGGGTTTATGTAAACATTGCGGTTAGTGATGTCACAAACCCGGGAAGAAGTCCTTACCAGCCTTTTTTGTAGTCCTTAAACAGCGATTTCTTTAAAAGAAAATATCTCATTTTGCATTGAACTTGGAGCGTCGTAACTTTGCAGATGTTGTTTATGCTCTAACAGCAACATTACACTTTAAAAAAACGTTAAAAAAAAGTGAAATCATTATCAACCACCACTTTAAAGCTTCTCTTTTGTTGACAGTAGCTGATTTATAAGTGCTTGTCATAAGTTTGGGAATTTGGGGTTTGGAATTTTTAGGGGAACTGTCTCTTTAAATGTGCTTAACAGCCATTGGCAGTATCTGTTTCAGTCAGTTTTTTTTAGTTAGTTTTTTTCTGTGCTGTAAACATCTTACAAATTAAATGCACTCTAACACATTGTGTGCAAACACACTCACACCTGAGTAGCCCCAGGGAAGTACCACAGCTGGTCCTCTCATATTGCACAAAACACAATGGTTGGGGTAACACACTAGCTGATGGATAGGCTTAAATGCCATAAATGTTACAAACCTCTCACTGATATGCATAGAGAAAAATGACCGTGATATCTAATACTTTAGATCATATGGCTTCCTTAGATTAGCTGTTTTGCTCATCAAAACACAGGGATGTTAGCAGCTCAGTAAGACCAAGGTTGATGGTGGTCTTACCCTGAAGCCATTGAAACCGTGCACTTTAAATCTATGTAATGGATTCTGAACTTGTAGTCAATGAGTGCAGGCCAGGCATCTGCCATATGTTTTGTAACTCACCGAACTGGGTCATCTTGCTTTCCCGCGCTTTCCGCTCCAGAACACTAAACCGGCTTTTGGCGCAAGCTCTCATGCCTGACCATGAACCTATCTTTGCATGTTAAGTCAAAGTTTGAGCCTTTGGGTGTCAGTGGTGTTATAATTGTATTAACAGCGTGAAAGATTCATCCTGCTACATTCTGACGAGTCTGTCCGTGTCTCCAGACAAGGACAGACTTGCAGAGCAGAGTGTCAGGATTTGTGATAGATTCACAATATCATATTAAAGAAATAAGGGGTCACACTTAATTTTAAGGTAATTAACAAACCATTAACTACAACTTTTGCCTCAATAAACTACTAATTTGCTTCTTATTAATAGTTAGTAAGGTAGTTGTTAAGTTTAGGTATTGGGTAGGATTAGGAATGTAGAATAATGTCATGCAGAATATGTGCTTTATAACTACTAATAAACAGCCAATATGTTTTTAACAGGCATGCTAATAAGCAACTAGTTAATAGTCAGAATTGGTTCCTTTGTGTGTTTGTTTGTGTATGAGTATGTGTATATATGTGTGTATGTGTATATGTATGTATATGTTTACATATGTGTATATATGTATTTGTGTGTGTGTATATAAACACACATACACACACACACACACACATACATATATATAGTTTTTGTTATGAGGTTTTGTTTTTATTTTTTATTTTATTGCTTGTTTTAGTTTTGTTTTACTGGTTCATCTCAAACTGCTGTTATTCCTCAGTGTAAATTTGGCATTTTAACATTACCTACTTGTCTCATTTCTTCTCTCTTACTTTCTCTTGTGATGAGATGTGACGTACACTCCCTTGCCCTGCCCTGCTTTCCTCCAATCCGCTGTCCTCGCCTTACACTCCACTCTCAGCATGCGCTCTTAAAAGCCGCTCGTCTCAAGCTATGTTTTGACTGGAAGGAGAATAGTGTGCTTCCATAGCCATTTTTAATCAGCTCCTCTGCCCTGCCAAGCTGACTAAAGCAGATGGAGGTCATTACCGTATGGCAAATCTGCTCAATTTACTCTACATACTGCTGCGGCTTGAGTCACCAGCCTGAAAATTCCCTCTCTCTTTCACACTCTGATGACTATACTGGCTTGACTATGTAAAACCTAAAAACTCTTGGTTTCTTAAGTCCATATGGAAATAAATAAGTTGACAGACATAGCTACCCTCTGTTTACCTTCAGACAGGATTGATTACTGCAATTTCCAAATGAGCCAATAAAAATAAAGCTGAAAACCCCCAAAATTGTCTGAACTCTGAGAGACTTAATTCAGTTCATCAACTGTTGTTGATACACTGATCTAAAGCCACATCACCAAACCATTGCTTTTTTTCTTTCCATTGCTCTCTTTCAACATGCAGTAGGAGTTTCTTGTACAATTTTGCAATACTAGCAACAGCAAGACATGAATCACTTCAAGGGCAGCTCTGTTTGGTTTTGTTTATATGTATATTTTAAGACTTGTAATTGAGATCAGGATTAAAAATTGGGCTGATGTGGACAGACTGAGATCATACCGTACCTCAACCATAAACTCATTTATGGCTGCTGGGCTGACTCTTATGTAATATAATTATTCTAACATACTGCTGTGTACTGTGTTGCCTCAATAGAGCAATGGAGAAACTGAGAACGGGAATTGTGGGTTAAGAACAGCCTCTCAAGTCATCAAGCTGTCTACTGAGGCTTAAGACATCACCGTGTGTTAGTAAAGAACATAGAGAAACTTCAGATTAAGCCTTATGTAAGAGTGTGCCTTTTGTGTAGCCTGGAGTATGTTTGTGTCTGAGAAATTAGTTTGAGATTATGCATTAAATAACATTTATTAGTTAACTGGGTTATGTATGGTACAATATGTTTTATGTTGTTTGATGGAAGGATTGATTCTTAGTGCTGGTCTACGAGCAGTATGAATCAGTAAGTCAGAATCTAAACAGTATATTGTTTAAAACAAACAATATACAGTCATGTATTTTTTTTTATGGGCTGTTTTGGAACCTGGAACACACACATACATATACACATATATGTAGTTGATATTGTTGCTACTAATAATGCTAATATAACTCATCAGTGGGTAGTTGTTTATAATTGGTAAAAAAAAAAAAAAATGATTGTTAATCTGTTGCACTCAATGAGAACCTAATTGACCCTAACTGACCATTGTGTGACTCTACAGAGGCAGCGCTGCATAGTCTGTTGAGAGCACTCACTAGTGAGACATACGATGACCCCACACAGCATCTGGAGAAAGAGCAAGCCCTTGCCAAACAGTTCGCTGAGATCCTGCACTTCACACTGCGCTTTGATGAGCTCAAGGTGAGACCGTACCTCAATACAATAACTCAATAAAAATTCCTTTTTTTATGATGATAATGGTTTTTGTTATCATTTATTTTTTGGTTGCAGTCTTTGCATAAATGAAAGACCATTAGATATGATACAGGTTTAACCTGTTCATTTTCACTGAGTCAGTCGTTGAATCAATTTGCATTTAAAATTCGTGCTTATTTAAATGTTTATTTAGCATTGGATGTGTACTGATACTAAGGAGCTGACACAATACAGGTCAAAAGTAATTTGTTTGAATCTCACGAAACCTGTAAAGAACATGTTTGAGTCCTATAATAAGAAATAAAAATTATATTTCTATTTAAAGGAAATGAAGCCATGAAGTCTTGTTGTTAAATCATTAACATTTTTAGCATTCATTACAAAGATTAAGAAATTTTCAGCCCTCTGAATTCTTATTACCATGACAATAAAATAAATTTAAAAAAGAAAAATATTCATACATCATGGTAGCATTTGGTATTATAATATTGGTATTATATTGGTTGTATTATATTGACTTATTTGATTTATGCTGGCTTTAACAAAAATAAAATATTACAGTATTGAGAATTTAATCACTAATGAGCATATTATTAATTATTGGGGGGGGACTAAAACTTAAAAAATGTAAACATCCAGATGTAGCACTGTAATCCTAATTTGGGGGAAAAAATCCTAACTGTTATGAAAATAATATACATACATGTTTAATTATCAAACAATCCTAATGGACCTAAAACATGCTTCATTTTTTTTTATATAAAATATGAGGTCCATGAGAAGAATTAATTCATTAATGTTCTGTAGTCAAATGAAATGCATGGTTAAAAGATGAGCCATGTAAGTCATCAGAATTTTAACATGCAGCCTGCTGTTACACATTACCATGCGATTGATGAGACTGACCAGGATGTGATGCCTTAACAAGCTTCCACTTCTCTCTAATGGAATGCTAATTGTGATTAGAAACCATCTAATGAGAAAATAATTACTTTCCAATTGCACGTGTCAGTTTTCGCTGCCCCAGGTGCTTGCCAAACCTTTCCTGACATTTAAGATCACAAGAAAATTAGCTTTTGATCTGTCGCTCTCCTCATTCTCTTATTCCCATCTTAAACACCTGCTGTTTCTTTTACACTAAATTAATAATGCTGAACGGACACTTAAAAGTGTACGTATATGTCAAGACAGCAGCATATTGAGCTATAGTGTGCTTTTACACACTCCTGTGACCATGTCAGAACCTCAGGCACTCTAACCCTAAATGACTGAACAGTAAACCATCTCATTTGTCTCGGGTTATGTGTCCAAAGAAATCAAATAATGTTTCGTCTAGCCGTTTTCTTATTCACCTCAGCACCAACACTAGCGCCTTTATATCCTGCTCTTCCTAATGCAAACATTCACATATACCCCGACGCCCTCCGGCACGGAGCTGGGATGTCCCAATTAAAAAGCCCACCCAGATGGGGTAGCTAAATGCGAGAAGGTAGGGGGTGTAAGGTGGCATGCCAACCTCCATCCAACCATGCCCTCCTCTCAGCTTGGCGCAGTGACCTACTTCAGCCCGCCAATGCCGTAGCGCCGGACGCTGCAGGGATAGGATGGGCTGTCTGGTCTGACAGTAAATCGACTGCATTAGTTTTGTTGACAAGGATGTCATTTGAGGATATTGTTTTGATTTCTTCTGAGAGTTATCCACATAACCATCATTAATCCTAAAAAGCCTACTGTATCATTTGATGCATTCATTTCTAAGGCCTCTAAATTATCAAAACCTTGCTGAAAAACCTGTTATACACAATCTTGATAATCAATCAAACAAACAACAAATGCAAACTTATATTATATATTTGTCACTGAACCCTAAATTGAACATGACTCTTCATTAAAGCATGTTTATCCATCTGTCACAAGCTACAAATCTTTTGCGTTGTGCTTTAGGTTTAAACAGTGCTTCTATAGGGGATGTATGAGTCCCAGACAGTCTCAGTCCTGGCAGATAAAGATTGCTCTGATTACCTAAAGGAACTGGTAGTCATTTATGTAAAGCTTTAGCTAATCCTGTAAGTGTTCTTTGCCTTCTAGGCTACCAGACTGCATTTGTCTACTTCAGTCCTGTCACACCAGCAATTACCTGGAGATTTGCCTCCCTTTGAAACACCTTTGCATACACAATTTCATTTTATTAATGGCTCTTGTTAAGGCAAGCATCACTATTACTATTGTTCATTCTTAGAGTTGCAAGTTGTTTAAAAGCCCATAACTTTGAGTATTAAACTTTGCTATGTAACTTTGAGAGGTGTGCAATTATTTTTCTAAGGGATCAGACTTACGATTTCTGCCTGGCAGACGATAAAACAGATGAAAATAATCCACATTTAGAGACATGAAAAGAGACATGAAATAGAATCTTTTGTAATAATAAATAATAAATTACTGTCGCTTTTGATCAATTTGATAATGTGTCTTTGCTGAACAAAAGCAAATATCTTAAAGGAAGTCTTACTGACCCCAAACTTTTGAATGGTAGTGTAGATAAACTTTTCATTCTTTTGCAGATGACAAATCCTGCCATTCAGAATGACTTCAGTTATTACAGGAGGACCCTGAGCCGCATGAGGATCAATAACGTTCCTGTGAGTTTTCTCAAGAATTGAAACTGCCACCTCTCCATTGCTATGACTTTTTCAACCGCCCCCCCCTCTTTTTCTCTTTCTATTCACCTTTCTGTGCGCTACATTTCTGTCCTTACTTAACATCTTTTATCCACACCTGTTTTTTACTTTTAGAGTAAAAAGACACCTTTGACATGCAGCTCTCGATTTTATCTAAACCCCTTTCACATAACTAGCACACTTCCTTTTCTTTCTTACTCACATACTCAAGCACTCAGCCACTTGCCCATACCAGCCCTCAGGGGACTGTTGAGGACCCAAACAGAAAATGGCCTCCCACTGGGAGAGTGAGTGAGTTCTGAGATGCTCACTGAAGTGCACTGAGGTGCACCAATATAGTGTGGCACCTGATCTGTGGTCAGCTTTTGTGCCTGTCTTCCCCAGAGATGCCCTGCCCTCCTAGGACTAAATATCTGATCTGAGAGCGGGCCACATACATAGCCCTGGGGGACACCGTGCAGTCTGCATACCTTGTTTAGTGAAGTGGCGCTGGTTTTCCCCTCATATTCTCCCAGACTAAATTCAGTAGCCCCACCATGGTTCCCCAGGGCCCTACTACTGTAAGAGAGCTAAATAAATCACTCCAGCTAGCACTCTCCACATCTGCACTAATAGTTTAGACTATTGTTTAATGTATGAATGTATTTTTAGACTTGACACACCAGAAGGTGCAGGTGTATGCAGTTTACTGTAAGATTAAACCGCTTTCTTATTAAATAAAAACAAATTTGTTATTGTCTGGCTGCCCTCATTTTGAAGCTGATATTTTTGCTTGTTTGAAAAGCGTTTTTAAGTAACCCTTTTTATTCAGTAGAATACAGTAAGTAAATTAAGACAGATTTAATTTCACAGAAAAGATATATTTTGCAAAAGAACTAAAACTTAATGTTCTTTTTATGTCTGGGGATGTCTTTATTTTTCCCATCCTTGTCCAATTTGCTGTTTCTCCCATTTATCTCGTTAACCAAAATGACTGTATTGCGGGATATTTCATTGTTACTCAAATGATGTTAGCTTTGCAAACTCAAAAATTGGCTGACATACACTCCCTTCTCATTTAAGCAGAAGGGTTAGATGACATCCGTCCATTTTTGAAGGATAAATTTTTTAATATTGTGTACATTAATAATGTATAACATATTAGACTGATTTTTCACCTGAGAAATTGGGGCACAGGGAAAAAATCCTTTCAATGCTTATCCAGCTTCGCATTGTTTTCTTTATGGTCTTCTATTAATCATTTTCATGAGATAAGTAATAAGTTCTGAGAAACTGTTCAGAAAGAAAAATCTATGTTCTCCTTGCTTTACTCCATTAAAAATGTTTTTGGTGTCCGTCCATGTAGGCAGAGGGAGAAAACGAGGTGAATAATGAGCTGGCCAATCGGATATCTCTATTTTATGCTGATGCCACACCCATGCTAAAGACATTAAGTGATGGCACAACAAAATTTGTGTCTGAGGTAAACAAAAATATTTAAAATCAGTTGTCAGTGACATTTTCAAAAAAATAACTTAAAAATAAATATTTTTTTGCTTTTGCCCAACAGAATAAAAACTTGCCCATTGAAAACACAACAGATGTGTTAAGCACCATGGCGAGCGTGTGCAAAGTTATGTTGGAAACCCCGTAAGTCTTCTATTTTCTCATCTGTCTGATGATACCATAACATTTGTGGTGTATTAATTTTTTTTTTTTTTTTTTTTTTTTTTTTTAAATTAGTAGTTAAATATAAAACAAAAAATGAAAAAAAGATTTGCTTATACTCTAATTTATTTATTTTTTTGGACACAGAGAGTATCGCAGCCGCTTCAGCAGTGAGGAGACCGTTTCCTTCTGTCTACGTGTCATGGTGGGGGTCATCATCCTCTACGACTACGTCCATCCCGTCGGCGCATTCGCGAAGTCCTCCAAAATAGATGTGAGTGAAACCATCATCTCCTGTTACTGCAAACCCATCTCTGAAGTTTTTTCCCCTCCCGCTAGGCACTAACACTGACTCATAATCATAGTGTTTAGAAAACGTGGCCATGGCTCTCTCACAGCATCATGACTCATGAGGTTGAGTGCTGTCATTACTCTGCCACTCTAACCATGGTTGCTTTTTTCCCCAAACAGATGAAAGGCTGCATTAAAGTGCTCAGAGATCAGCCACCAAACAGTGTGGAAGGTCTTCTAAATGCTCTCAGGTAAAAAGCTTTTTTTTACATGACTATTATCATAAAATCTTATCATATTAATAACATATGCTGCATTTTTCCATGCAGACACATTTTGATTTTTTTCCTCATATTTTCTTTAGTGGTTTAATATGAGGAATATTCCATGACATATGCACTTTGAGGCATCAGGGGCCCATAATGGGCCTATGAACAAGATTTTTTTTCTGTTCTTTTGTTTTTGTTGTTTTCTTTTTTTTTTTCTTTTTTTTTAGCACTGCTTGCTTTTTTGCATCAGTGCTAAAGAAAGCTTGACACAACACTGCAAAATTCTGCAGTAAATATAATTATTACTTAATGTCTTCTGTGCAGGTACACAACAAAACATCTTAATGATGAGTCAACTACTAAGACCATTAAAAGCATGCTGCAGTAGCAACAAAACTCTGGGACACACCACTGGCCTCAAGCAGATGCTCAGGAGATGCACATACACTCTCTCTCCTGGACTAAAGCGATGCACAGAATGTTTTTCCCTTTTTTTTTTTTTCTTTTTTTTTTTTATTAAACCGGAAAAAAATCAGACAAAAGCTTCTCTAATCTTTCCTTGTCTTTTTACAAAGCAGATGCTACTGGCGTTATCTGTGGCTTTCTGTGCCAAAATGGTTTTGCTGAAATCCCTCGTTTTTAATGTTCCTGAAAGACAGCCATGCTACTGATGGCAGCTATGAAAGCATTGTTAGATTATATTTGTGGTAAATGTTTTAATTTAGCTTGTTTCCCTATAAAGGGAGAATGAGTGTTTTGACTTGAATTCAAAATATCTATATATTATCTATATGATCTAGATACAATTATATAAAAAAGAGAGAAGTATATTATTTTTATTTTTTTTTGGAATTAATATTTAATGTTACATCCACTGCATGGCAAATTGATTACATGTCTTATATTTAAAAGAAAAGTAATGTTTCAAATTCATTTGTCTGCTTGATTTTGTGTAAAGGAAAAGGTGTTTAAATTGTTTTGAAATGGTACTTAGAGATTAAAAATGGAGGTTAATTAATTTTTTTTTTCAAGTTTTATATTTTTTATAGTTCTTGATGTATGCATTTTTTTCCCTGTAGGTGTTATAATTTTCTGTTTTTTGTTCTTTTTTGATCTGAGAACTAGCTTTCAAAAACTGTGATAGTTTGTAATCTGTCAGTTGTGATGACAACATGATCTTAAGAGGAAATAAAATGCTTTCATTTTTATAATGATGTTTACGTTTTTAAATGCAGTGTTACTAAGGTGTATGCAAATGAGCAGCACATTTCTGGTATTATGCAAATCACGTGGCATTATGATGTTTGAATTTTGAAATTCTAGTCAACAGAACTGCAGACTGCACAAGACTGAATCAACCCATTACAATTTCACTTTTATATCTTGAAATATTAATAAATAAAATAAGGAAGGTTTATCTAAGATAAATTATGCCACAATAACAGATTTCAGTGGAAAAAGATTAATTAGGATTATGCAAACAGTTGTGCAGAAAACATTGAAAAATAGAGAATAATGTATCTAGACTTTGTGATAGATCAAAAGAATTTCTGCATCACTTCACCCAGTCAGATTGGAACTGATTTGCCAATTTATTGTGTGATGTATGTTTGTCTAAAAAGTCTGTTATGTGTTGTCCATTGAAGATCTGCTGTCTTCTCTCTTATCTGTTCTAATTGGCAGGAATCACCTGCCAGTTTCAACACACATACAATCAAGGATTCACAGGCTGTGAAAAGGGTGTGGCCATAGTAATTCTGCAGTAAGGGCATGTATGAAGGTCAGGAAGGATGGGGAAAGGCACTGCAGGGCTCTCTGCATTCTGTCAGTGAAACTCGGGGTTGTGGAGTGTGAGTGAGAGAGAGTTTTAGGGTGTGTCCTGTATCCATGCAGCACTGCTGGATTGAGGGACCAAGAGTGCAGATGTTGAAAAAGAGTTCAGGAAAGCAGGTCATGTAATGGGTGGGTCTGCGGCACCACTGAAATGCTTTATACAACAAATGGAGATATAAATTTGGTTGGTGTGTGAATTTTGGGTGGCAATGAAATGTCACTATATACATATACATACACATCTCAATTGAATACCGAGTACAAATAATTAATATTTTATAAAGTCTATTAATGTTTGATAAACATTTGATTTATGAAATTGGGATCGCATAATGTGTTTCAGAGACTGACTGAAACATTTTAGATTCACATTTTACACTATATCGTTGATCTCAACTTGCCAGTTTTCCATATCCAAAATGCGTCAAAAGACTAATCAGGATTGTAAGCTGTCTTTCAATGTCAAGTATGGCTTCTGTGGGTATCCTTTATAAAACTTTTCAGGGGTTGCCAATCCTGCTTATATACAGGCATTGTATCAAGGTACACTGCAAAAATGGCTTATCTTACTTAGTATTTTTGTCTTGTTTCTAGTCAAAACAGCTAAAAAAAAAATCTTCAGATACTTCAAGATACTTTTACTATAAGCAAAATGACTTAAGATATTTAGTCTTGTTTCCAGGGAGAAAAAACTAAATTAAGTGCATTTTGCTTAAAACAAGTAAAGTTATCTGCCAGTGGGGTAAATAATATACTCTTGTTTTAAGAATATTTTCATTACCCCACTGGCAGATAATTTTGCTTGTTTTAAGCAAAATGCACTTTAGTTTTTTTTTTCCCCTGGAAACAAGACATTTTAAGTCATTTTGCTTATCTAGTAAAAGTATCTTGATTTAAGATTTTTTACTTATTTTTTTTATCTATTTTGACCAGAAACAAGACAAAAATACTAAGTAAGATAAGCCATTTTTTGCAGTGTAGTCAGTCTGCTACATAATGTCTTTTGTCTGTCTATTTAAACTACTAGAAAGGATGGGAAATAATGAACCACTATCTGAGGTAAGTGAGATCACTTAAATGATGAACTTAAATGTTCAGATAATCATTTAAACTACAAAGTTCCTGTTACAGAGTCATTATTCAGTTGAATAGCTTTGCTAAAGTTTCTGGAGGAATATAATGTTTATCCTGGTGACTGTAAACAGCATTAAATTTGTTATCAGTGGACTGCAGCACAGCTATTAATGTGTTAAGCTGTTTTCAAACAGGCCTGTCTTCTCAAAGCAGATTTATGGACCTCTTTATTCCTATTTAACCTTAACCTAAGGTATGAACTTCCTATTATTTCTACCATTTTTGTTTTTGTTGTTGTTCAGTGGTGACTTAACAGACATTTTATATCTTTTTTAATGAACTAATCTTATGTAATATAATATACTAATATATAAAACTTAGTAGCACTGCTTATCTCTACCCTTTTTTAATTTATTGATTCTTCTTAATAAAAATAAAAAATTTCATGGATTGGTGTGACCTAATGTTGTAAGGGAATATGAAACTGTTACTATACGGTTTCTGAGAATTCTCAAGCCAAGAAGAAGGACATGCTATCTCATGACACAAGAAATTGGTAAACCACAAAACTGTTACTTGCCAACTCTCACAACTTTTAGTATTTATTAAAAGACTTTGCGAAGAGGAAGGTCTTGTTCTTCCACAAGTCACGTTCACATGGGTTAACATAGGACAATAAAAAGTGTTCCCATTCATAATTTTCTTCTGTCTGTCCGACTCATTAATTTTCAATCCTGTTTTTCTTTTCTTTTTTTAAGTTTTTTTGTTTTCATTTTTAATGTGAACATATTTGTTGAGTTTCAGAACTTAAATGAGCTTGTTACTTATAATGTTATGAAATGAGTTCAAATATCAATTAAATTCAATTTCATTAAAAACAGTTTTGACAAATATTAGCATGGCATTTAGTAACATAGGCCTACTGTTAGTGTAGTAACATACTGTTAGTAACATACTGAAATCCACTGCGAGTCGAGTCTCCATGAGGAGTGAGAAGCACTGTTTATATATATATCCTGCCTATGTAGAACAATTCAGATCTGTCGCTTCATTTCATGTAGGATGCCGCCTTGAGGGATGTTCATATGGCAAGCCGTTTTGACTTTATTCATTCTCAGGATATGAATTCTTGTTATCAACAATTCAGTTTTAAAATGTTAATTCTTGATATCAGGAATTAGATTTCTACTAGTAACAATGGCTATATTTTTGATATCAGCAATTGCATTTCCACTAGTAACAATGTTAATTTATGATATCAACAATTCAATTTTCACTAGTTAAAATGCTAATTCTTGATATCAAGAATTCAGTTGTTACTAGCTGAAATGTTAATTCTTGATATCAGTAAATGTATTTCAACATGTTACATTTGTTATTTCTGATATCTAAAATGGCTTTCTTACTAGTAACAATCACATTCATGATATCAGAAATGATCATTGTCACTAGTGTTGATATCTTGATATTGCTGATATCAAGAATAGACATTTTTACTAGTAAGAATTGTATTTCTGATATGTGAAATTGGAATTTCAACTAGTAAGAAATTAATTCTTGATATCAACAATTGATTTTGAATGGCAGCCTATGGTGACATTTAACTAGTGAAAATACAATTACAGATATCAACAATTTAATTCTTGATATCAAGAATTAGCATTGTCACTAGTGGAAATATAATTGCTGATATCAAAAATAGCCATTGTTACTAGTAGAAATACAATTCCTGATATCAATAATTAGCATTTTAACTAGTGAAAATGGAATTGTTGATATCAAGAAGTCATATCCTGAGAAGGAATAAAAGTCAAAACGGCTTGCCTATTGCCATTCCCATGATATAAATTCTTGATATCAAGAATAATATTTTTTACTAGTTGAAATGTAATTGTTGATATCAACAATTCAATTTCTGCGAGTGATGACGTCATTGTTGATATCAAGAATTAACATTGTTACTAGTGGAAATGCAATTGCTGATATCAAAAATAGCCATTGTTACTAGTAGAAATCTAAATCCTGATATCAAGAATTAGCATTTGTACTAGTAAAAACTGAGTTGTTGATATCAAGAATTCATATCCTGAGAATGAATAAAAGTCAAAACGGCTTGCCATAGCCTATGGTGACATTTAACTAACGAAAATACAATTACAGATATCGAGAATTATAGTTTTTACTAGTTGAAATTTAATTTGTGATATCAAGAATTAGCATTTTATCTAGTGAAAATTGAATTGTTAATATCAAGAATTAACATTGTTACTAGTGGAAATGTAATTGCTGATATCAAAAATAGCCATTGTTACTAGTAGAAATCCAATTCCTGATATCAAGAATTAATATTTTAACTAGTGAAAATCGAATTGTTGATATCAAGAATTCATATCCTGCAAATTAATAAAAGTCAAAACAGCTTGCCTATTGCCATCACCATGATATAAATTCTTGATATCAAGAATAATATTTTTTTTACTAGTAGAGATTTAATTGCTTATATCAAGAATTCAATTTCTGCAAGTGATGACATCATTGTTGATATCAAGAATTAACATTGTTACTAGTGGAAATATATTGCTGATATCAAAAATAGCCATTGTTACTACTAGAAATCTAATTCCTGATATCAAGAATTAACATTTTAACTAGTAAAAATTGAACTGTTGATATCAAGAATTCATATCCTGAGAAGAAATAAAAGTCAAAACGGCTTGCCATATGTTCACACTGACAACGATGAGCAGCAGCAGACACTAGAAGTCATTCATCTTCAATCTGAGTTGCATATTTGTCTCGTCAAAGATTATGGGCCCTATTTTAACGATCTAAGCCAGGGGTCACCAAGTTCGGTCCTGGAAGGCCGGTGTCCTGCAGAGTTTAGCTCCAACCCTAATCAAACACACCTGAAGCAGCTAATCAAGGTCTTACTATACTTCAAACTTCCAGGCAGGTGTGTTGAGGCAAGTTGGAGCTAAACTCTGCAGGACACCGGCCCTCCAGGATCAAGTTTGATGACCCCTGATCTAAGCGCATGGTCTAAAGGGCACGGTGCAGGTGCACTTAGGGCGTGTCCGAATCCACTTTTGCTAGTTTAACTACGGGAACGATGGGAAAGACGGTCGGCGCGCCTGGCGCATGGTCTAAAAGGGTTGTCCATATTCTCTTAATGAGTAACGGGTGTGTTTTGGGCATAACGTGCAATAAACCAATCAGAGTCTTACCTCCCGTTCCCTTTAAGAGCCAGTTGTCAATTCTCTACACAGAGGAATTTGCAAGAGCAAAGACTGAACACGTCTCCAGAGAGGAAACTGAGCTGCTTGTGCACGAGCAAATATGGTAGCCTAATTCTGATACGTATGCAATAACTATCCATTATGACATGTAGGCATATTTATATTTATGTAGCCTACACAATAATAATCTTTTACATTGTAATCCTTTAAATTTTAATATTTGGCATGTTTGTGTGTTGCTGCACGTCCCTGTGTGTGTAATAAGCAGAGCATACCCGCCTATAGGCGCATATTACATATTAGACGCATATAACGTGCTTTTTTAATAACAAAAAATACTGCATAGTTGGTCAATGGCGCAGTCTATTTCACATGCCTCCAAATAGCAACGCGCCAACAATGCACCCGAACACACCTCGTTTTCAGACCAGCACGTCCATGAGCGCACAAATGGGCGCAAATTCATTTGTAATTTGTAATTTAAACAACGTGGCGCAGGACATGAAAATGATAACTGCGTCAGGCTGAAACTAGCAAAAAACACTTGCGTCGCGCCTGGCGCCGCATTGCTTCGGGTGTATAATAGGGCCCTGTAGGTGAGTTGTAAAGTCGAGGCAAGTAGGAATGTCTACTTGCATTGACTAGGCGATCTCCACTGAGTTAATTTAGCAGACACCTTTAGCAGACATGTGCCTATGTAGGGCGCAAAGCAGTGGACCAGAGCTTTTGTCTGTGTGTCATGTTAATCTTATATTCATATTCAGGCACATGGTTTTAGTTCACCAGTGACGTGACTGAGACTTGGAGAGGTCTCTGTTGTTTGAGTAGACACTGAACACCGTAGAGGATGTGGTTTGATGTGGGGCCTCTCACAAAGTGCCGGCACTGTCAGCATACAGGCAGAGGTGCAATTTACACTTCAACAACTGCAAGACTCTCTCCTTTAACACCCACTCACTTATGGGATTCCTCTTACTGGCCACAACTGGGACTGTCTAACTAAGCCATATGTTTTTCAGTATTGTGAATATCTAGCAATCTAAAGATGTGAATAGTCCATGTGCTGGCAGCACCAACTGTGATAAGTTGGCTTGCGGCCCTTCCACCGCTTTTGGCCTCCACTGAAAAGTGCTGCAGATAACGTTAGAAAATTGCTATGATGTGTCATTAAAATGTTCATAGGTTGAATTACATGTTACACTTTTACAAAAGCTAATAATGGTTAAATTAAAGGTGAACATATGTTTCTCTTTGTGTTTCCAATCAGCTTGTGGTTAACAAGCTAACAGCTTAGTCCACTAAGCTTAGCATGGCATTAACTGGAAAGCTCTTTTGATGAGCTACAACAAGATATTGCGCTGTGTTTTTGATCAGACTTGGGGATGGTGAATGGGACTTGTCAAAAAAAAAAAAAAAATCATGAGCTACTGTGTGTTTCAAAAGGGCAGTGGGTAATGGGGTCAAAGCTGAAATTATTTTAGCTTGATGCCTTGCTCCAAAGAATTAAATGCACTGGTGAATATTTCATCAGAGAACATTTTTAGGCTTTAACATCTCTACACATCACTGCTTATTTTGACACTGTTGAATCCCACTAGAAAGACACAATGAACTTATAGTAAACAGCAGATGACATCTTTTCACAGAAACACAAACAGTTTTTGGTGCAGAGCCCACATAACCAATAAAGAGGTTAAACGGCCACTGGTTTCACTGAAATTCATTTTTGGGGAATTCTGCTAAATAGCAGAGAGAGACTGTGGGAGTCAACCTTGACAGCCAAACCACAATGTCCTTATACATTGCAACCCCACCTCTCCAGGGTGTACTCTTCTAAGAATGACAACGGCTATCTGCTGATACCCCCTCAACGCTCTGACACTTGCAGACCCACTTCCTCTAATTCGTTGTCTTAATCAGTGAAGCTTTCCTGCTACAGTTAATCAATTATGTCAAAACTTCAACGGCTTTGCTCTGTACCAAAGAATGCTATAATTGAGGTTTGCTTTGAGGAAAGGGTGGAATAATGTTATAAAATGGTAAAGACAATTTGCTACTGAGATCAGAAGGTTCATTTTGCTTTTAGTACCACATAATCTGGAATGTTAGATCTGATGTTCCTCTTACAGCACAGATCATGGTCATTAAGTGACTATTTTTTGTGTCAAAATGATGCCATATTCCTAAAAGCAAACAACAAATGGTGCTAATATACACTCATGATGTGCTATAATAATACAGAAAAAACATGATGCTAACCTTTATCTCCATATGGAAATCTCAGATGGTCAGACAGTGATTAATCTTTTATGAATCATTAACCCAGGGACTGTAGTGTACACCCTGAGTTTTTAAAAGTTTAGTTTAAGTGTCATATGAATAAATAGTGCTCATAAACGACTGTTGAGATATGAGTATTGTTATTGGGAGATACCAGCCATTGGAGAAAGAGTAATGCCAACTAAGATCATGTGTGCCTTGATAACCAATCACATTATGGCCTTGACATTGATTTTCTATCAGAGTTGTGCGACAGCCAATCACTGTTTCCGAATACCATGGAAAAGAATGAGAAGTGCCATAAACTGAATCCTACTTCTCACAAAATTGTCTGTGACTTCTCTTAAAAAACAGCATTTTTTTGGTGTAAACTAAAAATTAAATGGTAAGCTGTTTCCCACAAAACTAGTTTATTCATCGTAGTGAAGTCTCTCCTTTGGACATTCATTCAAAAAATGGATGGTCTCCTTCCCTGCATACCGCGTGTAATGCTTTTTTTTATTTTTTTGCTAACTTTGGAATCTTACCTTTAAAGTGGCTTTGCTTGGACCCAGAAACAGTATCCTTAGCAGGAGTCTATGGCAAGGCTACCTATTGGCTCAACCAATAACAGATGGGGTGAGTTATCTGTGGGGAAACCTGTTTGAAAACACACTTCATCATCTTTAATTTGACGCAAACAAAAACAAAGTGTTGGGGGATGGAAATTTAGTCAGTATGTTCAGTAGGTCTAAAACATGTAATCTTTAGAATATGTTCATTTTTATTTTTATTATTTATTTATTTTTTCCCCAAAAACTACCATTTGTATATTTAAGCATCCAACCGGCAACAGCTGAACCAATAGCGGGAGTGTACCCCACCCGGTCATCTGTTGGCACAACCAATAGCAGATGGGATAAGTCTTCTGCTGAAACCTGTTTGAAATCACACTTCATCTTTTAATTTTATATAGATAAAGCTGTGAGCGACAGACATAGGCCTACAGTCTGTACAGTAGGCCTAAAACATTTAATTTTACAAAAAGGTTTTTTGAGAAAAGCGTTTTCAAAGCATTGTTTTGTTTGAGCATCCGACCAGTCCAACATCTGAACCAAATTATGGTGTGAATTTGGGGTGGGGCCAACTGTTTATCTTACTAATAGCAGACAGGAAGAGTTTTCTGTGGGGGGAACCATTTTGAAAACAATCATTCCATTTGATGATGCATGTGGCACAGAAACAACACACTTTACCTTTAAGTGGACACAAATGTAAACAAAGTTATGAGAAGTAGCCAGTCTGTTCAGTAAGTCTTAAACATTTAATTGTAAGATTTCAGACACCTGAGAAAATGATAATGTTTCGTTGGTAAACTATTGACACCAAGGTGTATCAGTACATTCTGAATTGTACATATTGTATGTCCTTCCTTTAAAGCCTTATTTGTGTTTGTGTCCGATTATATATAGCATTTACGCTGATGTAGCGTAATCCATTGAGCCGGATTTTTTTTTTTAAGCAAATGATTGTGTATACTTTTGTTGATCAGTGGGTTGCTGCTGTTTCTCTCTTTAGCTTAACTTTTTGTCAGTTAATGAGGTGTCCAGACTAATTACGGCTCAGGTATGGTAGTACATCATTATCTCTGTCTAGGGAGAGCAGGAAAAGTTTTCAAAATAACAGCACGTGTGGGCTTCCGACAGACAGCCGATATACCTCACAGCTTCCTTAAGGCCTCTAATCACATTGCTTTTGTCCTCCAGAAGGTCAAAAAAGTGTTAAACTCTTCCACACTTTATAATTTTTTCATTCTGCTAAAGGTCAGTAGTTGAGTATGAATAATACTAACTGGGATTTAAATGAGGCATTTATAAACCAATTGATAAGTTAAATGGCAATGGACAGTCAATCACAGACAGTGAAAATCTGTTTCCTGTGAGTCCAATAACAAGTTTCTTCCCTCTTCATGGAACAGAGGATGAACTTTAGATCTTTCCCACCATCTATCTTGAACAAGTATGAGTTTTCTTCAAAGACTTCTAAGTGCAGCCCAGAACGTCCTCACATGAGTGATCTTCCTGAACCTGGCCCGGCTCAACCCTGCCTGACCTCACATGCCTTTTCCTCACCAGCTGTCAGCACACATGCAAACGCCCCGCCAACTTGCTAACAGGGGTGTCTGTTCATGTGTGCCATGTTGATTTAGATGCGACGAGAGAGCTAAACCCTCTCCATCCCTTTCATGGGTCACAGATGTCTCTCATCCATGACCCTGAGAATTTATGTCATCTGTGCTGCTTCTTCTACTCCCATCCAGTTTGGTTTAGTTAAGGAAAAATAAGTGGTCACGCTCTGATCGTGGCCTGTAATCTAATCATCTTGGAGAGGCCTATGCTAAAAGAAAAAAATTGGGAGCCGTGACACGGCACAAATCAGTCCCACCCAGACACTTCCTGTCTCTGAGTTAGCCAGGTAAATAAAGGACTATATGTGACCCTGGACCACAAAACCAGTCATAAGTGTCAATTTTACGAAACTAAGGTTTCTACATCATCTGAAAGCTGAATAAATAAGCTTTCCATTGATGTATGGTTTGTTAGGATAGGACAATATTTAACCGAGATACAACTATTTGAAAATCTGGAATCTGAGGGTGCAAAAAAATCTAAATACTGAGAAAATCACCTTTAAAGTTGTCTAAATGAAGTTCTTAGCATGCATATTACTGATCAAAAATTAAGTTTTGATATATTTACGGTAGGAAATTCACTAAATATCTTCATGGAACATGATCTTTACTTAATGTCCTAATGATTTTTGGCATAAAAAAATGGATAATTTTGACCCATACAATGTATTTTTGGCTATTGCTACAAATATACCCCAGCGACTTAAGACAATATCTCATTACTGTAGCTAGTACAGTAGAGGTGCAATTATGAAGTTCATCAAGTGAGTACTATTAACAATTTAGGTCTTGTTTTCTAATGCAGTGGAAGCTGTTACTGTATTTGGCGACCTAATTATAAACCTGTTATTTGTTTAATTCAGGGGTCTCAAATATAATGATGATGATAACATTTTAAAATTTATTCTAATTCTGTTAGAATAGGGAAATACACACAACAATACTTTTGGAATCATTCTCAGAACAATTTTTTCCAGCTAAAGAATGATAAAAACATTGATAGCCAATCTGAATCCATCCGACTTGAAAAAGCTTGAGAATTTAAATTGGCAGTGAACAAAACAGCACACAAATGCAAATGTGCAATTGTAACTTACGTGACAACAGCAAGCAACCTGCATCCAACCAGCGATCATCAATGCAATCTGCTTTGCATGCAGGATTTTATTTTTGAGCTGCTATGCAGCTACTTCAAACATTACAATAGTAATGTATGATTTGTGTTACGCATGTGTAGTCTTTTGTAGATTATAGCTATAATATCAGATCATGTTATGTCTGGTCTCTTTTTACAGACACTTGCCAGATCTGCCTAGAGGAAATTGCAGTTCTTACTGAATTCAATCTTGAATCATCACACAGAGCAGCATGCAGGGAATGAAGGATAGATGAGACACTTAACTCTGAAAAGGTTTGTTCTTTTATCAGTAATTGCACCTTCACTATGTATTTCCATTTTTTTGGTTTCTGTTCTGAAGCTATTTCTTCAATGCTTAGATACCACAGTGGTTGCTTGAAACGTGGGTAAAAGTCTGAGTATTTCTTCACACTGTGGTTCAAAAGAAGGCAGTGACAGTTACTCCTCTGTCAAAAGCATATAAATCTTTGGGAGAGTCCTTGATGACTGTGCAAACTGTGTCTTGCGGCACTAGAGCGGCCATTTTGCATCTTAGTCACGTCCGATTTCATGAATGGACCACTGTGGGTAATGAAGGATGTGTGATATCAGAGAAAAAATCCAGCTCCCTAAAGCCGGAGAGGGTCTGGCTTGTGGATGGGCCTTCCTGTTTGGTGGTTGTCTCACTACTGGCTCTGTGTCCTGTAAGTTAACAGTTTCTATCAGAAAAGAGGATGTTAGACCACAGGGGGGAAGTGTGAAAAGGAACTGTATCATTCAAAAAAAGTGAGGGAGGGGGATTCAAAAAGTGAAGCGCAAGCAGAGTTTAATCGTATGTACAATTATTAAAAGACAGTGAATTGTGAAATTCAAGCCTAAATGATAACACACTTCCACCTTATGGTTCCTTTGTGTGTATTATGAAATATTACTTAGCCCATTCATGTACTGTATCATGCAA
>JAFVLL020020491.1:0-41597 GCA_021397915.2 Tor tambroides | reverse complement strand
TTTTTTTGTTTTGTTTTTATTCTATCTATATATATCTCTCTGTCTGTCTGTCTATATCTATCTATCTGTCTGTCTGTCAGGCCATAATTCAATGAATTAGTTTGATTATGTATTAGTTGGTGAAAGCAGATACAGCTGACAAAATAACAGGATATTGGAGGATTAATAAAATAGCTTTGATTGGGATAGTGTCAGTCTGAAAATGAGAAAAAAGAGGGAGAGAGAGCAAAAGAGAGAGAGGCTGAGCAAGCAAGCCAGGCTCAGAGAATCAAACCGTTTTTATTAATCTGAGAATTTTCTCAGATGACGCAAAGACTGTGACTTTGCCTCATCTCTTTCTCGCTCTCTCTCTCACTCCATCTCTCTCTTTCTCACCCTATGTCAATTCTTTTCACATGTCTCTTTCCTAATGCCTAAATCTTGTTGGATGGGAGACGGCACAACAGCACAGGTAAGACTATGATCTACTGCATGTTACTGTTCTTGTTTCTGTTTAAACTTATCCCTTACCTTCTCAGTATGCCATAGAACTTTATCTATATTTTTGTTCATGCTTTATTTAATTGGCCTTGTTATATTATGACATGCTAAAACACCGTATATTGGACATAAAGTCCTTTACATGAGTTCTTACACATGATTATCATCGGTCGTCCATGATTGTTGAAGCGTGCATGGTGTTTTCTTTTTGCCTTTAAATTCCTCTCAGTGTTGTCATTGCACATGTCATTGCTGCAAACTTAACAGCACATATCAGTTAACAAATAGCCCTGGTTGGGCATTCTTTGAGCGTAGTGGTATTGTGAAGTGTCAGAGAGATGATGGATGGTTTTAAGAGTGCAGATTATGAATGAGGCATGCTTCATTAGAGGCACTAGTGAAAGAGGAGTCAACCAGCCGTAGACAGATCGCTAGATTGAGACACATATTGGTGTCACAATGAGTGGAGACCAGGGTGGCTTCAGAAATTAAGTAACAAATAGTTGATTCTGCAGACATGGAGCTTAAGGGCAGATTGACAGGGATTTAGGAAGGTAAAATGAGGGTTCCTGCGGGGCTCAGTTAGGGAAAAACTTGCAGTAGAGAAACAGAGAAGGGGGAATTGGGGATTTATAAATAGCAAAGCTTTAGCAGGGTGAGGCGAGCAGATGTGATAGACAGTCTGTGCTTAAGGAATTCAAACAACAGATTAATACACTCAGATTATAGTCAGAGATAGAGGGGTAAGGGGAAGGGTGTGTGCAAGTGTGTGTGTGTGTGTGTGTGTGTGTGTGCACGGATGTGTGTGGTTAAGCAAGATGACCATACACGTCTGCACATGCAAAGGAATAAGCCACCAGATGGACTTACACACATCTACCTGAAGATGTGCTAGCTCACCCTTTCAAAATTGACCACATGCAGGCAAAATAAGTAATAACAGTCTTACTTTACAGTATAAATACATCTCATTGCTTTACATCAGTCTAAAACTGTGTTTCTAAACATATTTTGATAGTATATGCTCACATTCTGGCAAAAGGTTAAGATGCATGGCTTCTTAATATTTTTTTTATCTCTCTGCCCAGTTAAAATACCTAAACTTCCTTAACATAATGTTTCGTACTTGAGAATAGAAATTGCATACATTATGAGTTGTTTTACAGAATATTTGTTGAATTAAGTTTATTATTATTATTATTATTATTATTATTATTATTATTATTATTATTATCCCATTGGAAAATGTAACATAATTCAGTTTGGTTTATGCATTTAAAAATGTAGACAGAGTAAAAAGTTAAATATATTTCAAAGTATATTTAAAATATAATTCTGAATGAATTAAAAAAAAAAATTTTTGCTTATTATTCTTGTAGCTCAAACAGTAGCAGATTCCATTGACAACACTAGTGTCATTGGTTTGATTACCAGGGAATGAATGAACTTAAAAAACATATACCGTGAATGCAATGTAAGTTGTTTGGGATATAAACATCTGCCAAATACGTAAATGTATGTAGATATTTAAAATTCTGATAAATAAAATAGTTCATTGCATTTGATGTTTGGAATGTGATACAGTACATGAGATTTTTCCTGTAAAAAAAAAATAAATAAATAAAAAGAATTCCTGTAGCTCAAACTGTAGAACGCCGTGCTAGTAACATCAAATATATATATTAAAATATATAGTTTAATTTCAAAGTGGCTTAAATATTAATCTGAAATGTATGTGACCCCTCCATATATAATGAGATTATGTGGATGGGTCTAGTTTGCATAGTTCATGTGTGAGGTTGAAAGACAACTGTGGTGTCCAGTCTGTCACTGTGTTGCTTCCATTTTCTCACTGAGGCAGGGAGTTATGGGATTATATCTCTATCCCTTTGCAAAGCCCACACCAAACAATCAACCTCAGAAAATAATCCTCAGACACACACACACACACACACATACACTGACCACACATTCAGACATCCGAATACACCTTGTCATCAATTGTGTTTCTGGAGGTCAAGATACGACACGACTCTCCCTTATCCTCCCAAAAAGCATAATTACCCAGATATGTTGAAATCCAGTTGTGATTTTATATTAGTATTTTATCTAGAAAACAAGCAAAAAGAATATGTGATCAATAAATAATAAAATATAGACATATGCATATGAAAATGCAAAAATCACTATAATAATAAACCAAGCAAACAGAAACTGAAAACAGAATGTATCCTGAAACGAACATCCATAAGGTCTTATTCTTCAGTAGTTCTCCTGTTTAGTTTACGCCACTAATTGGACAAAGTTATCTGTAATATGACAGAATGTGGTTGTTCAAACTTGTTTATATAACTTCTTCATTTTGTTTGACATTGCTATCTTACACAACGTCACTGAAGCTCCTGCAAATAAGGGCAGCCAAACCACAAGAAACACATTTTTACGTCCTCCAACTTACCTCTAGAAAAAAAAAACAGCTATGTGGTTAACAGGTGTCCCTGTGTGATGGTTTTAATAGTGGTTTTAGTCAGCTGGTCAAGATCGGGAGACTAGCTAAACTGTCTTAAACCAGACTTGGTCAAGGTTTATCTCCATTACACTAATCTTTTTCTCACTTGCTTATTTTGCTTCTTGGCTAGCTTTCTAAAAGGATTCCCCCAGGCCTTACTGTCTTCCAGGGATTTTGGTTTGACCGCAATGTCAAGTCTTCTGACTGGAGGAGTAAAAGTGATATCTCTCTATCTAACATCTTGTGGCACACTGATTAAAATCCCCAGAATCTTTCATTTCCACACTGTGTGATCTACAAAAGGAGGCCAACCGAGATTGTTTTTTTTGTTTGTTTTTTTTTTGGTAAGCTGTAGTTTTGCCTGCGGCTGATCGTTTCATCTATTCCATTCCTGAGCACCCTGTTCTGTCATAAAGAGCTTGCAACTGTAAACCGAACCTGTTCTGTTTGAGATGGCTAAAGTCCAGCAGCTTAGTTCGGCTAAGCTTTAGGCATTTATTTGGTTGCTTGTTTGAGGAATGATCTCAGCTAATGTACATTAAGTGTCAGTAAGTGGAGGAAATAAATAGTGTCTAAGTAGAATACATAGTCCTTGCCTCGAGATGTGGTACTGTAGCAACCAGTAAGTTAAGACTTCATTTTATTTTGTTTTTGAGATCAATTATCATTTGATTCCTTTGATGGTGTTCAATGAAAATTATAGCGTTGAGTTGCAATGTGTTCTTTTCGGTCTTCATTTTCAAAGTAAGCTGAAGAAAGACTGTGCATTAGGGTTCATGTAATTTTTGGGCAGCGCGCCGGCATACAGCGCCATCGTATCCCGAGTTCGAGTCCCGGCTCGTGGACCTTTCTCGATCCCGTCCCCCTTCTCTCTCTCCCACTTCCTGTCTAAATACTGTCCTGTCATAATAAAAAACGCAAAATGCCAAAAAAATAAATGAAGAAATGAATGGCTCCTATATTTATGCTTAGCTATTTCACTTTAATTGCATAGAAAAGGACCTATACATTGCCATTAGAATATATTTACTGAACCTAAACATAGGAGCCTGATAAAAATTATTTATTTTAGATGAAAATTTAAGATGGCACTTAGAGGCTTTTGCATCTGAACTCTTCAAATCATTTAAAAAAATTTTTTACAAGGCCCTTTAGAAAGCTTGATTCCTATTGGTCCGCTGCTGAATTCATTGGTCATCTAACCACTCCAGCGCTACTCTTGTATCTCTCATATTACTTTCGCACCATGGATTTGATTTTCAGCGTTTCGTACAAACGCAAATGGCACTATCTTGTGTCTGATCAATTGTAGCAAGACCTTAGAGGACTTTGCATTTGTATTGTTGTAAAATTGTCTTATTGCTAGGCCGATTGATTTGTATATTTCTTCAATGTAATATACAGGTAAAAGTATAAAATAATTGCAAAGAAAATTAAAATTTCATGGCCTAATTTTTTAATCCGGTGAGGAAAGCAGAATATCCACTTCGCCTCAGGGCCCTGATTACCCTGTTAGGTTTATTTTGCAGTAATTTTGGAATGCATTATTCCTTGCATATTCCATATGCTTTCTTTTAAAATTTTGGTCTTTGTACACATGTACCAGATGGATGCTTTTTGGCTGTTGCACAATATCTGGGTTTGTTCAGCACTTCACACCGTCTGCTTTGCATTTTTTGATGCTGCTGTCAAGTTAGAAGTAGTTCATCTAAAAACACATCTCGAGATTCCATTGTGTTCCATCTCACATCCTGTGTGAATGGCACTTAACGCAGCACTGATAATGGCACAATATCTTACCGAATATCACAATATCGCAAATTTTGCTCAAGCATATCAATGGAAACCCAGAAGACAACCATTAGTAGATTTTCTTTTTCTGTACAGTGTTCCAAACCTGTATGACTTTTTTTTCTTCATTGGAAGATGAAATAAAGATATTTTGGGATATTACTGGTGAACTACCACTTTAATATCATCTTCTGACTGACAGCCAAAGCTCTTACATTATAGGTGGCCAATCCTCTTCATGTTCTTATTCATAAATCAGTCTGGATTGGTGGAAAAGAAACAGGTCACATGCTTTATCGGGGGAGGGATGCATTGTGACTCTGGCTGATCTTACAGACCTGCATCATGGCTTAAGAGCCCATGAATTTATGCATTTCATTGTGAGAGTAATTGCTCTTTATTATTGCAAAGGCTATTAGTTTTTTTTATGAATTGAAGTCATTGTGCCTTACTTGTTGACTGTCATTCCTCAGTGTTTCACTAACATCCTGACCTTTCTTGAAAACTGTGACCTCCCAAAAGCGGTGTGACTTAAAGTGACTTACTTGGTTACAACCTGTAACCTCCTCTCTGAAAAACAAAGCAGCTCTCCAAAAAAGGGATTAGCAGAATGTAGCAGCGCTTCATTTTTATAGGCGTAGTTCTGGCATGTTGTTGCCTGTGTTTGAATGCGGGGACCTTCGTGAAAACAGGTTTAAGCTCACGACTTCAGGGAAAATTGTTAGGTATTGTAAAAAGGGATACAGACTCACGGGTCATAAGCTTCTCTTTCTCACTCTCTCTCTCTCTTCTCCCATGAGGCTTCACAGAGGATTATGTTTGTGCAATTGAAACTTGGCAAATGACTTCCCTCCCTCCCCCTCCAAAAAAAAAAAAACATTTCAGCAGTGCTGCCAATCCGTCTTTATGTCTGAGCAGCAACTGTTGTTTTAGTTTAAATCTGCGATGAAGAACAAACAGATGAACAGGACAGGGAACATCCAGAGAAAGAAAGAAAAATGCAGGTCAAAGAGTCAGAACCAAACAGCACCGAAAAACGGTAAGAAGAGAAAGGGCAAAAAGGCCAAGATGGGAAGCTCGGGTGAGTATTTCTCTCGTCTAGTTAAAAGACACACGATGATGCAATTCACAGATGTTTGTCGCTCTGTCTTTCAGCTCTTGCTTTCTTCTGAACACATGTGTTTATTCTATATGTCTCATTACTCAGCCCGCAGTTTCTCCCACCTCAATCAGTGTCTGGCTTCAGGCAGATGTTTATAATGGGCCAAGGGTGATGAAATGTTTATCGGCCACACTTGGCAGTCACATGGTATTCTAAAGGAGCAGGAGCTGTGTATTATTCCCATATGGAGGTTTGACAGAGTATATATGGGCATGTCTGTGTGTGCGTATAAGGGAGCGCTTGAAAAGTAGCAGTTTAGAAGATTAAAAGATTGGAAGGGGGTTGTAATGTTTTCTTGCAAGGCTTTGTGGTTTTGTTCCTTTGCAATCGATGATCTCAGTGACTTCCAAACCGAACCAGGCCTCCATTTCAGCATCATTTGATTTCTCTTTATAAAAGAGGCAGAGTGTTATAGGAGAAACAGCTGTAAGATGCACGAGAAGTAAATCTCTTGCTTGACTGTTTTGGTGATCGTACAGATCACGGAATTGCCAACTTCTTGATGCGGATGAGAAAAGCAACATGTTGTGTGGTGCAGATGTTGCTTGGGAAGTTTCTAATAAACCTTTTGTTTATTTATGCATTTTAGATTGTCAGTACAAAGACTTGGTCATAATCAGTCATAAATAAATCATTTAAAGATTAAAAAAGAGGAATGCAATCAAATGAGACTGTGCAATACATTGCCCTCCGGTGTCATGAGCATAAACGGCGACAGATGAAAATAATAATGACCAATTATGGTAATGTGGTGTGTTATGTGTCGGCATGTTCACGTAAACACAGCGGAGGGTCGTTCAAGGCTTTCAGATGCAATTTCATGAACCTATCATCACACTCCTGCTGTAATATAGGCCTGTGTTGCTGAGGCAAAACATTTGTGACCAATGCATTAGTTGTGAGGGTGTTGATCTCATCCACAACTACAGTTCATCAGTCTCAGACATCGCGGTTACTTCATCTATCTCTGTGGTCTTTGTGTTTTTCTATTACTAATATGACTTTTATACACACGCTAAGTTTGTTGTCATTCTGGTGAATTGTTTTGCTTAGCCACTGCTCATTAGCATGATAGAAAGAGAGCTTGGGGTATTGGGAAAGATATTTTTCATTGTTATTCGTCATTGCACTAGTATTCTAAGCTAGCAGTCAAAACTGTTTTGCGTAGATTAATCAAAAAGATTTGTTGAAAATATAAATTTGCTTTAATTGAATTTGAAAATTTAATTCGACCATCTTTAGTCTCAGCAATAATCAGTTATGTGATATGTAATTAATATATTTAACATTAATATATTTATTTAATATATTTTCATAGTAAAGAATAAAAACGCCGTAAAAAAACAAACAAACACACACACACACAAAAATTATACAGTGTACACAACCATTTTATTGGGACATCCCATTGACATAGTGGTTTTTATACTGTACAAATGCTATTTTCTATCCTCATACCCTAAACCTACCCCTCACATAAAACTGTTTTAGATTTTCTGTTTTTTAGATCTGTTTTCCTCATGGGGACCAAAAAAGAATTTTGGATATTGCCATCTTTGTGGGGACATTTTGTCCCCATAACGTAGGGCATACCTAAACCACACAGATAGATAGATAGATAGATAGATAGATAGATAGATAGATAGATAGATCTTAAGGACCCCAAACTTTTAAACAGTAGGGTACATATTGCAAAAAGTCAATGGAGAAAGATGCTTTTTGGCAGTAGAGTTGAGTCAATTTGGTATCAACCAAGTGTGCTGCACATGTCCTTTAAAATTGAAGCCAAAACATTTTGATCGCCATCTGGTGTCTGGCTGCAGTACGGGTCATAAACCCTGCCCTCACTATGTAAACAAATGGGACTTGAGGCAAAATAAATAAACAAATTACACTTCAAATAAATTTTTCCCAAAGATGGTTTCTGTCATTTTCTCCTCACGCTGATGTGTTCGAGTGTTTGTTTTTCTAATCCACCTTATTTTTCCCGTAATATGCAGGCACGGTCATTTGTAAATTTTATGACTTCTGGTCTCATCCGCGTCCAGCTACTTTTTGTTGTACAAAACAGCTCATTTTGCTGCTTGATATTGCAAATTGGTGTGTCTTAACATATAATTGCAATGTATTATCTTAATTATGAACACACTGGTTTGTAGTGCAAACAGTATTACCGTTTACTCCACGTTGTTATTCTTCTCGTAATTTTCCTAAAGCGGTTAATAAACTGGAAGTCTCACACATAGGCTTACTTCTGCGTTGAAGAATTAGGTGGATAACTTTGCTTTTAGTTCGTTATTTGATTCTGTAAAAACGGGGTGTGGTGTCATGATTATGAGCTTGTGATTGGATCTGTGGGAGTTTGGGGGCGACTTTGATACCACGGCTCCAACTCATGACAGCAGACCCGGGCTCCAAATGGCATCATCCGCGCAAGATGACAGTGGCCATACTGGGAGGTTCTGGCTTCACTTTTCTATAGTAGAAAGAAGTGGAGAAGCATCATCCATCTTTTTTTTTACAGTCTGTGTTATCAGCCAGCAGGGTCTAACTGGGCCGTGCTAACAAGCAAAAACCTGACCCCCTGACCCCTTGAATAACAGCCTGAGTTCACTGGAGGCATAAAGTGAAGGGTAAGGAGGGGAAAGGTAGGGATGTTTAAGTGATCATCACTGTTTATTTACCTTGGATTTTCCTCCTTCCTTTCTCTCTTTCTCTTGACTTATACAGATAGAATGACGAATAAGCATTTGGGCAACCAGACAAGTGCAGCATTGCAGATGGACGATGGAGTAGAAGCAGAATTAAAAGACAACACACACCAACAATGTGGCTGGTTTTCACGCAACCTGCTCCTTGCCCTCACCATACTAGGTGTGCTCGTGTGTGCGTGCATGTATGCATGTGTGGGAGTGTTTGTACACAACTTCAGATCTGTCTGTGACTCCTTCCTTGGAAGTTCAGGGAATTAAATTAATTTGCCATTTTATTGCCTGTTTGGTGGTCATAAACTGATAAAGCCTAGCAAGTCACAGTGATAAGGACAAAGCAGGAGAGATGGTATTATCTCTAAAATTGTTGATAATATACGGGAAGAGATTAGTTAATTGCATATGCAAAAGGGGGTGTTTAAGGCACAGCAGCAGGAAAGAAATGGTCATGAAAACTAAAATATTACTATTCTGGGTCTAAAAACCATTTATATATTTATGATACCACCAATTTAATCTCAGTTTGTCAGCCTTTATCGTCAGCTTTCTTCTACTCCTTCTTTATACTTAGATTCTTAGAAATATAAAAGATAAACCTTGTCTGTGGTTTCATAACTGTTATCATCGGTCATACCGCAGACAAATACCAAACTAGCAAGTTCTCAGCAAATTTTTTGGCCCCAATGTAGTGACACTGTTTATACAACAGTAGTTTGAGATGTTGCAGATACAGGACAGTTATGCAGTGGTGCATGTGAAAAACCCAGTGTCCTACAATGATCCACACACCTTTTAATAAGCAGGCCGAACATAACCGGTGTAACTGTCACTCTCACAGGTGTTATAGCGGGCACCGTGCTGGGCATGATGCTGCGTTATGTTCCTGATCTGGACACAAACACTCTCATGCTGGTTTCCTTTCCGGGAGACATCCTAATGAGAATGCTGAAGATGCTCATCCTGCCTCTCATCATCTCCAGTCTCATCACAGGTCAGTCCTCAATCACATGTGTTGTGTTTTAAGATTGCTAAATGGAAACAGAGTGTCTACAGCACCAGAACAGAAGCCATTTATCTTTGTTGATACAAGATCTCTCTCTTCTTCTGACTGGCTCGCAGGCCTGGCCGGTCTGGATGCTCGCTCCAGTGGAAGAATGGGCACCAGAGCAATGGTGTACTACATGTCCACCACAGTAATCGCTGCTGTTCTGGGTGTCATCCTGGTGCTTGGAATACACCCTGGGAACCCAAAACTCAGGTCCGGTCAGGTCAACTCTGCCCCCAAGAACCAAGAAGTGAGCAGTCTGGATGCCTTTCTGGATCTGATCCGAAACCTTTTCCCTGAGAACCTGGTCCAGGCCTGTTTTCAACAGGTAAAAAATTGTGCTTGTGCTTTGGAAAGTTTTAAATGGAATCACAAGATCACCCAGTATGCACTTGGGGTCAGTGGTTTACCATGAAACCGAGTCCCGCCCACAAACAGAGACATCATCTTGTCATCTTTCTACATTTCTGTTGTTTAGAAAATGTGAACCTTTCACAACAGTGGCACAGCGGGTTGCTTGGGATGTATATTGGGATCCTGGGGTCATATCCCAATTGACCGATGGTTTCATGCTGTCTGTGGCCAATGGTTCACAGCTGTTGTTTTTTTACATTGTTTGTTCATGGTTTTTGAGCATGAGGACATGTCACGCAACCTGTCCTGTCCATCTGCCTAATTTGTCTTGCTTCTAACAAGTGACAGATGAATTTGTGCAGAGTTTGGCCAACAGACAATATGAGAATCATTTTCTCTTCTCTTTTAAAGTGGCCTATTTATTTTGCAATCCTAACGATGGATGACTATTTTATTATGTTCATTTAAGCATAGTTTTTTCCTGCTGTCTGCTGTCTACATTGCAATTTCAGCTGTCTTAGTTACTAGAGCCAAATTGTACTCACATATAGTGCTACTTTGGAAACGGTTGTTCTATACAAAGGCCTAAAAAAGGCCTTTTTTCTAAACTAAAAGATAAAATGAAAATGCTGGGCTTAAAATGTTGTACATTATTCAGGTGTTACTCTACATATTTGTGATGGTCACTCCTTTTTAAATGAATTTAACGATATCTTACATTCACACTGTGGTTGATGTTTAATAATGCAGAAGCACTGGTTCTTCCATTTATTCTAAATAAGTGAGGCTTTTGAATGCTTAGGGTGACCATACATCCTCTTTTTCCTGGACATGTCCTGGCTGAGATTTCTTAATTGTCTAAAATTTGCACTGGTTCTCTGTAGATCCCACCTTCTGACGTGCCATGATTGGTCGATTACTTACAATGCCTGCATTGGTCAAACTTCTTTGCAGTCTTTACTTTCATCAAGTATGAAACCAATAGAAAACAAAGCCAAAAGATGTGTTCAGCTTGAAGGGGTGCTGCGCAGATCAATCTGTGTGTGACGACGGTCTGCGCAGCGCCACTTCAAGCCAAACACACATATAACCTGGACAATTTATGCAATTTAGAAATCCTGGCCAGAACATGTCCAGGAAAAAGAGGACGTACGGTCAGCCTATGAGACACAGCTCTTAACAGAGCACATAATAAACATTATTGCGGTGTGTGTGACACTGATTCCAGATAACCAAGCTCTCATCTGAGAAGTTCCTTCTAATTGTGTTTGCAGAGCTTTATATACACCATTTCACAACGGTTCCACCTGGATCATAAGCCTGATAGTTTGTTTGCTTTGAATGCATTGCACATCACATAGGAAGCACCACACTAAAAATACATAAAAATAATACAAAAAAATACAAAAAATAATATACAAAAAATACAAAAATAATATTTTCTAATGAAAGTGGGTCAAGACATTTTATGAGAACAACATTCCAGAGGATAGAGACTCAATAATATGACTAAGACTAGTAAGATATAATCAAAGGTTATGTGTTTACTTCCAAAACAATATTTTTCTATAGACATGTCTTGTTGACTACTATATATTTTCACCATACATTACATGGTAATTCATACTTTATACTTCATTTTATAATTAATTAATTGTATTGTCCTGTTAAATAGAATGTTTGATAATAAAAATAACATTTACAATGCAGTAATAATATTATACTAATAGAATTAATGATAATAATATATTTATACTAAACTACTCTGTCCAAAAGAGTTTTGCTTACAGTTTTACGTAATCATCATTTATTTCTTGCTTTTTTTTTCAGGTTCAAACAGTGCTGAAAAAAGTAGCTGTCCCAGTCCAGAACCAAACAGAACCGATTCTTGTCAACAGGAAAAAACTGGAAATGAAGTGGGGAATGAATGTTTTAGGTTAGAGTATATTCTGTTTTTTTTTGTTGTTGTTGTTGTTGTTGTTGTTTTTTTGTACTTAAAACACAAAGTACAGCGTAGATGTAATTTGAAGTACCAGCAAATACAAAAAAGGTCATTTAAAATTGTGATGCATTATTAGAATACCAAATAATGTTATGATTTATCAATAGATTTCTGTTTAATTTCACTGTTTTTAATTGTCATTTTTGCCACCTATCTGTGTTGTAAGGTTTGATTGGGTTCTTCATCACGTTTGGCATCTGCATGGGGAAAATGGGAGAGAGGGGGAAGCTCATGTGTGATTTCTTCAACATCCTTAATGAGATCATCATGAAGATGGTGTCCATGATCATGTGGTCAGTATTCTGCCTTTATCATGATCTATTGCAACTGAACAAATGAATTTATTTTAGCCATTTTATGGGTGTCATCCACTCATCATCCACTCATAAATAACACTAATTAATCTCTGCATGTTTTGATTCCTGAAGCATGGGATAAAACGGTACAAAAACCTTCTACACTTCTGTAGCCTTAGGAATTATTGTGTTTGAATCTGTCAAACATGTTCAGAGGTGTTCAGCAGAGTGAGAGAATTGGACAGAGAGAAAAGTATAGCATGTAAGGAAGAGGGAGAGAGGGGGATTTGTCAGGGAGAAAACAGCACAGGAATCTGAGAGAGTGCAACATCATAGTTGTGTTCCCATGAGTAAATGTGGGAGTTTTATTCTGGATGTAATATATCCTCCGACACATAACCCGCAGACAGATACCCACACGCTGGCAAAGACAGACATAGCAGAAAAGAGCACTGAACTTATGAATCATGTCTGCTGAACTGAAACGCTTGATCCGTAATGCTAACAGGCCATTTTACAGCACAAAAGGAGTGAGACAGTGGGAAGGAACATGTTTGTTTCATACTCTAATACGTCGTTAACATTAAAAGAATAAACACGGAGTAAGTAAATAGCCCAAAATAAAAGCATATGACAACAAAGACAGTCCCCGCTCAGCCCTGAGACCGTCCCATCTGTAACTAACTGTGTTCTGTGTTTTCCGTTCACAGTATGTAAACTCTTCAAACGGTACAATAAACATCATCTGTTGCTTACCATAACACACGGTGAAATATTTATACGCAGCATTTCAGATGAATTAAATTTAGACCACATAAGAAGTAACATCATCTCATATGGTGTTCAGGTTGCGAAACTGGGCCAATATGATGATCCCTTTGCAAGGGACTCCCTTCTAAAAATGTAAAGGCAGCTATATACAGTCATGGCCAAACATATCGGCACACTTGGTAAATATGACCAAAGAAGGCTGTGAAAATTAATCTGCATTGTTAATCCTTTTGATCTTTTATTTAAAAAAGTCACAAATATCTAACCTTTCATTGGATAATAAGAATTTTAAAATGGGGGGAAATATCATTATGAAATAAATGTTTTTCTCTAATACACATTGTCCACAATTAACGGCACCCTTTTATTCAATACTTTTTGAAACCTCCATTTGCCAGTTTAACAGCTCTAAATTTTCTCCTATAATGCCTGATGAGGTTAGAGAACACCTGACAATTTTCGGGGGCATTAGGACAATTTTCCTAAAAGCCATTTCCTAAAGCCACTTCACTAATTTGTGAAGCTCAATTATCTTTTGCTGCACATCAGAAATATATTCTTTGGGTTTTCTCATTGTGATGGATGATTAAGGGAGTTTGGGCTTTGTTTTCCCTCCTATTTATATTTCTGTGAAACAGGAAGCCATGGTTGGATAATTTCATGTTCATAATCACCATGGAGTGCTCAAAATTGTGAATATGAATGGGAATATACTTCAGAGATATTTTACTCATAAGAATTTCTAGGGTTGCTAATAATTGTGGCCAACGTGTATTTGAGAAAAACATTTATTTAATAATGATATTTCCCCCCATTTTAAATTCTTATCCAATGAAAGGTTAGATTTTTGTGAATTTTTTAAATAAAAGATCAAAAGGATTAACAATGCAGATTAATTTTCACAGCCTTCTTTGATCATATTTACCAAGGGTGCCGATATTTTTGGCCATGACTGTATGTATAAAGACACATTTATAATGAGTGAAGAAAAAAAGTAAGTATGATTATAATGTAAACATTTTCAGATTTCCAATTCAGATTTCCAATTTATATTTGTATAAATATTGTTCCAAAGCAGCTTTCCTGAGAATATTGAGAATATTTTATTTTATTTTTAATAAAATATTTTTTTTATTTTATTTTTAATAAAATATATCTTTTTTATTTTTATATTTATATTTTTTTATTTTCCACAAATACAAACTTGATACAAACAAAATTATTGACTGTCAGTCAAGAAGTTAGAGAAGTATTATGTCTCAGCAACATAAAAAAAAAAAAACACTTGACATCAACTCTAAACAGCTAATCTGTCCTCAGGTACTCACCAGTAGGCATTGCCTCCCTCATCTGTGGGAAAATTGCTGCTATTGGTGACCTGGAAGTGGTGGCGAGACAGCTGGGCATGTACATGGTCACGGTCATAGTCGGTCTCATCATTCATGGCGGGCTCATCCTGCCAATCATATTCTTCACCATGACTCGGAAAAACCCCTTCACGTTTTACTCTGGTATCTTCCAGGCTTGGATCACTGCTCTGGGAACAGCCAGCAGGTACAGACAGCAGACTACTCCTCATGTGTTTCATGGTGATATGCTGATTGAAGAGTTCTGGCAGCACAGACTTAAGAGTTAAAGGTCACATTTGGTTAAAAAAATTGTCTTGAGAAGCAAGATCTATCTCTGTTTTTTACTCTTTTACATATAGCACAGCCAAAGCACATTCTCATGTTGAAAAATGATATTTTACACTGGTATGTAGTCTCAGATGTTTTAATATAAACTCCAACATAACCAAAAAAACATTAGATGGATGACTTATATTTTAGACACCACATAAATCATCCACACTACCTAATCTGGCCAAACACATTCTCTGATGTTCTCCAGAATGGAAGTCTAGAAAGATTAATCAGACTAAATGGATGGGAAATTATGGAAACATATTTTAGAGAGTTGTTTATGAATAAATCTGGGTTTACATCTGTTGCGCCAAACCATTTTCTGAATGTCAAACCAACTGTCAGTTTGGCACAGAATATGCATTCAATCCTATCAACTTTGTTTTTTTATATAATTACTGGTTTTGTGGGTTATTTTGGAAATAATGTTTAGTCAGAGCCAATTTTCAAACAACAAATTAACATTTGTCTGACAATTATAATCGATTTAGCTTTCTCTTTTTCAGTGCTGGGACATTGCCAGTGACGTTTCGTTGTCTGGAGGAGAATCTAAAGATTGACAAGCGTGTGACCCGCTTTGTGCTGCCCATTGGAGCCACCATAAACATGGATGGCACTGCACTCTATGAGGCCGTAGCAGCCATTTTCATCGCCCAGATGAATGACATTGCCCTAGATGGAGGACAGATTGTCACTGTTAGGTAAGGAGATGTAGAACTGAAACAAGACAAATTGTGGCTTATGCAGTGGCTGCAATAAAGAAACACATGCACACAACAAAATCTCTTTATCTATGGAGGGATTTATTTCAAATTGTCTTTTTAGTCACAAGATGAACAATCAGCTTTTAGGTTGCAGCTTTTAATTTAAATTTTTATTATTTTATTTTATTCAGGTAAGACTTGATTCCTTATAATTCACTTTTAAATGGGTTGAATTTTTTAAAACACAAACACAGGTCTTATACATAAAATCCCATTATTTAATGACTGCAAATTTATAGTCATTTGCATGTATTTTATTTTATTTTATTTTAATATAAAATTATATAAAATACCATTTTTAGGTTGTACCATCATATTTGAATGACCATGAATTTGTAGTCAGTTTAATTTAATTTAGTTTAATTTAATATTTTATTTTATTATTCAGGTAAGATTTGATTCCATATGATTCATTTTTAAAATGCCATTTGTTGTCTCTTTTAAACATCTGCCTGCTAGTTCTCACACACAGTCTGAATGCAGTCTTGATTTATGAGTCACATGTTTGGTTTTATGATCCTTTGTGTTGTGCCATAACAATCTGGTTATTATTACAGTTATTTTAATTGCTTTTTATTACTATAGCTCTATAATTGTAGTACAGTTACAAAACAAAACTTTAACCTGCAGCTACATCACAGATGTTCCTCCTTTAACTGAGCTAGCATCTTCTTCCAATTCTTCTTGTTATTTTCCTCATTTCCTCCATTGAATTTTTCTTTTTTCACCCCCTCAATAGATCAAATCCGTCAGTGCCGCCCCATGCTGTCTCAGTCGTGGTGGTATAATCCCTCTCTCTCTTTCTCTGCAGTATGACAGCGACTTTAGCCAGTGTGGGAGCGGCCAGTATTCCCAGTGCGGGTCTGGTCACCATGTTGCTAATCCTGACCGCCGTGGGCCTTCCGACTCAAGACATCAGCCTCCTCGTCGCTGTCGACTGGCTTCTGTGAGTTCAAACAGCTCTGTTTGTGTTATCTACGGGCCCTGACAAAGGCCCTGGTTTTGTCCTGGCTAATTATCAACTGTCGTCATGAACATAAACAGCTGTCCTGAGCTGTTCTGTGTCAGCGTTTAGAGCTGTTTTTGTGTGTCTTCAGCGACAGAATGCGCACCTCCATTAACGTGGTGGGCGACTCTTTCGGGGCAGGCATTGTGGACCACCTATCACGGGCAGAGCTCGCCGTGATCGACGGGGACATCCCTCTATCAGACGAGGAGTTTGTCCCCCCTCCGCCTCTCCTCACTGAAATAGACCTCATAGACCCTCTCAAGCCGCCCGAACTGCCCCCCCGCTCCCCGCGGCCCCCAAAGCTCAACCATCATGCCCCGTCTCTGACCCCTTCGCAGTCTCAGTCGCACTCTATCCCGCACTCGCCCCGCTCCGTCCGCTCTCCGTCACCTCACTCCATCCGCTCGCCCTCCCCTCGCTCCGTGTGCTCTCACTCCCCTAGGCCTTTCCGAACACATTCCCCTCGTCTTTTACGTAGGACGGAGCCTGGATACTGCGCCCTCCCCACTCATGACAACCAGGTGAGGCTTTCTTTCAGAAAATATAAATATTATGGTTGGATTTTCGTTTTTTAAGCTACGAGTTTCTCAAATAAATGACAGCACAGATTGGTCTTACAGAAATAGATCACCTAAAATTCTAATGTCTGTTAACATTTACTCACCTTCATGTTGTTCCAAACCGGTACGACTTTCTTTCTTCTGTAGAACGCAAGTCACTCTTTTTCTTTTCTATATACGACAAAAGTGATCAAACTGTATTGCCAATTCTTAATACCAAACAAATACGAGTTGTTTTGTGCAAGAAACAGACAGAGATCAAAGTCATTATTCGCTGTTAAGCTTCTTGACGTGTTTAGTAGAGTTCACGAATCAAACAAATCTTTCTTTTGAGTCTGATCTTGTCAGTGATTTGTTATATACAGTTCACTAATCTGAATAATTTGTTTGCAAATTGGACTGATCTGTGGGGTTTGTTTTTGCATGCTTTTTGAACCTTCCTTTGAAAACCTTTGAAAACTTCTATCCTTGTTCATTGTAATTGCATGAATAGGAGTGACCAAGTTCTGCAGAAGAACAAATACACTACACAAATAGTACACAAAAAATATGCTGTTAAATTTATGATGTAAAAAAATACGGCAGCTGTTGTTTCCAGAAAAGAGTTTCAGGTATTACAAGATTTTGCCACTTAGGATTCTGTATATTTCACTAATTATACTTGTATATTTAATTAAATGATATATTGTTAATATTAATATTTTAAAAAGACAAAATACCATCAGAGTAATAAAAAACGAAAATAAGAATAAACAAATGATTTATATATGTGACCCCTGGAGCACAAAACCAGTCTTAAGTGTCAATTTTTCAAAATTGAGATTTATACATGAATAAATAAGCTTTCCATTGATGTGTGGTTTGTTAGGACAATATTTGGCCGAGATACAACTATTTAAAATCTGGAATCTGAGGGTGCAAAAAAATCTAAATATAGAGAAAATCACCTTTAAATTTGTTCAAATGAAGTTCTTAGCAATGCATATTACTAATCGAAAATTAAGTTTTGATATATTTGCGGTAGGAAATTTACAAAATATCTTGATGGAACATGATCTTTACTTAATATCCTAATGATTTTTGGCATAAAAGAAAAATCGATAATTTTGACCCATACATTGTATTTTTTGGCTATTGCTACAAATATACCCCAGCGACTTAAGACTGGTTTTGTGCTCCAGGGTCACATATAATATGTGAAGTGGCTCTCAGGGACTGGGGGGAATTCCCTTTTACTGTAAATTATCCAGTAATTCATAGGTTTACTTGCATCCATAAATCTGACAGTAATTTCACCACAATGGTAAACCATTAACAGTTTTTCACTGTATCCGTTAACTTACAGTTAATCAAGTTTTACTGTAACATGTTTACTGCAGCATGTTTTTCTGTAAAAATGACATTGTATTGACATGAGGGTGAGTAAAATGTTCATTTCAGTCTGATCAAGTAATTCCGATGTTCTTATCCTGAGGTGTTTTTGTTGTGGATATGCTGTTAAAAGTCACTCATATCCCGCAGATTACCACTCTTCCCAGAGGTTTCCGAGAGAGAGGCAGAGACCGGGAACGAAACAGAGAAAGAGAGAGACTGCGGGAGCGGGAGCGGGATAAAGGGAGCGAGACCGAGGAGGACGAGGAGAAAGAAAGAATGATGGACGAGGCGAGCGACGGAGAAGAAAGCGACGACACGGCGTACGACAGGCGCCACGGCATCCCACCTTGTGACCTGCCCTGAATGAAACAGACAAAGCTGTAGCACATTTTCACAATGCTTCTTCCGTATCTCAGAACCCACCTTTCTGAGCGAACGCTGGCATTTTTGTTGTTTGGTAAAGACATTGAGTACCTAGGTTTGTTGTGTGTTTGATAAAAGCGAATGGAGGGTTCACTATGTTTTATGATTCAGCTTTATAGTCTAGCAACTGTTTGTAACTTGTAGCTTATTTGCTTTTACAGGATTTCAGTAATAAACCGGATGAGTGGCTCTGAGCGTTTATTGCACGTGCTCTGCCAATCTTGATTTTATTTATTCTTTGACTTCCCTATCATATAATTTATCTAGGCTACTGGGATACTGGTTATAACACTGGATGTCACTGCACTGCACTGTAAAACCCAGACTTACTCAATGGTTCAGGGAAAAGGTAGCCTTGACTCATTTGAGCTGCCTTAGTTTACGTTTATAGACTAGATGTCCTCTGTTCAGTTGCCAGTGCAACATAAACAAAATGACAACAGGCAGTTCAAATGAGTCGAAGCAGTTGGTTCCTATAAACAGTCCAAAGTTGTTCCAAATCTCCCGTTTTATGATTTGTTGGGTTTTTCTTTTGACGGTGGCGAGGACGTCACAAGCAGCTGTGAGTAACATGATGCAGTTTCTCCCCGTACCCCTCATGTTCTTTTCCTTTCCGCGTGTCTTGTAAATGTGAATCATACACTAAAACATCATTTGCATGTACAGATTTACCAATACACTGTTTATATTAGTGGATGTGACATCAGGGTTACACACCTCAATGTCACCAGGCCAAGTGCAGTTACACAAACCTGACATCGTATTTTACTTGTATACCGATTGTCCTTGCACAAGTCGTCCACTGTCATGCTGTATGAATGCCAGTGTAGTTTCCACTCACTTCCAGCCTATTATATTAAAAACAAAATCACAAACGAGATATTTTTTTTAAATTCATTTTTCATACTTTAGAACATATTGCCAAAGAATTGCAATATTTTCTTTTAAATAAATATTATTTCGTTGCTAAATTATAATAGTATTAAAGGGATAGTTCACCCCAAAATGAAAATTCTGTCATTAATTACTCACCCTCATGTCGTTCCAAACCCATAAGACCTTTGTTGATCTTCGGAACACAAATTAAGATGTTTTTGATGAAATCGGAGAGCTCTCTGTCTCTCCATAGACAGCAACGCAACTGAAATGTTCCCAGGTCCAGAAACGTAGTAAATACATCGGTAAAACAGTCCATGTGACTTCAGTGGCTCACCTTCAGTTTTGCTACACTACGAGAATACTTTTTTTGCGAAAAGAAATCAAAATTAACATAATTTACTCAACCTTTCTTCTCCCCCGAGTTACGTCTTCCGCCATTTTAGAGAGTATCACAACGCATACGCACGCTTTCCTCTAAGTGTAAACAACGCTTAACACGCAGATTATGTTCTTAGGTACTCTCCAAAATGGTGGAAGATGTAACTCGGGGGAGAAGAATGTTTGAGTAAATTGTTGTTTTTGTTTTCTTTGCGCAAAAAAAGAGTATTCTCGTAGCGTCGCAAAACTGAAGGTGAGCCACTGAAGTCACACCGACTGTTTTACCGATATATTTACTACGTTTCTGGACCTGGGAACATTTCAGTTGCGTTGCTGTCTATGGAGGGTCTGAGAGCTCTCCGATTTCATTAAAAATATCTTAATTTGTGTTCTGAAGATGAACGAAGGTCTTACGGGTTTGGAACGACATGAGGGTGAGTAATTAATGACAGAATTTTCATTTTGGGATGAACTATCCCTTTAAATTAAATTATAACAGTATTAAACTATAATAGTTAAATAGTTGGAGGTCAGTCATTTTTTAAAGAAATTAATACTTTATTCAGCAACGATGCATTAAATTGATCAAAAATGGCTGTAAAGTCATTTATCATGTTACAAAAGATTTCTGTGACAGAATGTGATGTTCTTTTGAATTTTCTATTCATTGAAGAATCCTGAAATTACATTTTGCATATTTTATGTATTACTTTTCCACAAAAATATTAAGCAGCACAATTGTTTTAAACATAATAATAATAATAATAATAATACGTGTTTCTAGAGCAGCAAATCAGCATATTACAATGATTTCTGAAGGCTCACGTGACACTGAAGACTGGAGTAATGACTGCTGAAAATTCAGATGTAAAAATGTAATAATACTTCCTAATATTACTGTTTTTACTGTACTTTTGATCAAATAAATACAGCCTTGGTGAGCATTAGAGACTTAGAAAACATTCAAAATCTTACCGACCCCAAACTTTTGAATAGTAGTATTAATACAGATTTGCCATGAAGTCTGCAATCAAGCTTCTCAGATTTCAGCAATCCTCATCAAAACCTTCCTAAATCATAAGCAATGGACATTATAGCTCTATAATCTTACTGTACATCAACAATCATCTCATTTGTTTGCATTAGTATTTCTGATTTCTTTTAAACTATGAAAGAGCAACCCCATAAAAGCAATATTTATCTTTCCTTTACAATTCAAGAATTACTTTGATGTTAATATTGTTGTCATTTACTATTATGGATTATGTTTATTGTTTAGTGTTGCACTCAAACTAGTAAAAGTTAGCTTGTTATTCATGATGTATTTTGTCTGACTCGTGTATTTATCATGTCTGATAGACTTCTATTCATTTTCCCATGAAATCAGCTGCTGTCTATGGTGTGCGTAATAAAATCGTGTCAATTTATTTAACTTATTGAGTGCTTTGTCCTTTAATGCCTCTTGTGCAAGATTCGATGTCAACACGAGGCATGTTTAAATCCCGTCTCGCTCTCGCATTAAGACTGATGGGCGAACGAAATCCCTTCATGCACGCAGAGTCAAAATTTCCTCACACAATGATGAAACAAAGACATCAAAACACTTAATCCGCTCAAAGAAGAGCGAGGGAGAGAGCAGCAGATGGCCAGAAAGACGTCAATCCTCCTCATTCTTCCCAGGACAACAGTGAGGCAGGAGACAGATGATTACAAGGGATGCTGACGTTATTGTGGGCATCCCGGACGTCACCGAGATGGAATGAGAAAGCTTAAAGGAGTTGTATTAAGATGAAAGGGCAAAATGGCAATTGGAGAAAAGGATGTGATTCTTTAGGGACTCTATGATAAAAGACATCGGTTGACACTCGATGGCGTCCAGCGGTTCAGTGACACCTCAGTATTTTACAGTCTTTAATCATTTACAGGGATCTAACAATTATTGACAGACCGGGTTAGCATGTTTATGCTAACTTTTGTTAAGATACGACATGCAAACTTGAACTTTTTCATTAAAAATTTTAACTTGATGCCACACTGCCCTCTCTAGCTTATGGGACGGTAGTGTACTGTCCTCGCGTCCTGTCGTGTCCTAGGTGAGAATGCACAGATGAGCTCAAAATGGCCTCTTTTATGGCCTCTTATCTGTTCTGTTTAAACTGCCACCTCCACTCCCATTTCTTCTTAATACTGGGAAATAACTGAAACACTTTATATTAAATAAACAATGATTTATCTGCGTTATGCAAACTTATACTATATGTTTTCCTCTCAGTACAGAAGTCGGGGGTCCCCTGTCCTCTGAGATCAATGGCATAGATGGCATAGCCATGTGAGATTTACCACCAGTTTATCCTCCTTCATTTCCTGAAAACAAGTTTGTTATCATTTTTCCTTTTCGTACTCGAGTGACTCATGAATTCTCTGTCGCTCTCTCTCATGCGTACCGTATAAATACAAGTTTACAGGGACATGTCTTCTGTGTAGACCATCTTAGGATCTGAGGTCTTGGAGACATCGCTACTCAGTTTTTGTTTTTGTTTTGCACAAATTTGAGTTAGCCTCTTTGTTTTTTCATATCATTTACATTTGAAGTCAGTTTTAAGGTTTATTATTACAGATATTTTATTTTTGAGGATATTTTTACTTTTGGAAACCATCCATTTGTATTGATGGCCACCTGCTCAGTTCAGTCAGTCATGCTTTTTACCTGTTTTTTCTTTTTTTTTGCTCTGTTTCCTCCTCTTCATTGGTGTATGTATGTTCCTGTACAGAACGTACTTCTGCCGTTTAGCACGCAAGTCAGGGAACGCTTGCTCTACACAGGTAATCTTAACCTTTAACCTGTTGCAATAGTTGCAAATGGGTTTCTGCTTCTTTTTGAGCTGCAGTGTTTAGATGTTGGGGTCTGCTTAATGTGGGTAACTGTGACATGTGCTACTTTCTTCCGTCAACATGGCTCTCTGCAGTCAGTCAATCCTTCTTAGTTGGCGTGGTGATGTTACAATAAAAATGTATGCCTTTTTTATTTCAGGGCATTCGTTTTGCACTGCAATTGTACTGGCTTGAGGTAATGGCAATAAGTGTGTTCATGTGTCTGTGTGTGTTTTTGTCCATTTTAGATAACAGAAAGTATGGGCTGTTCCTTGAAATGAAACCTGACGGCTCCGTTAGAGGGTCTTCAGTAGAGAAGCTCAACTGTAAGCAACTGCTGCAAACACGAGTTCAAGAGCACAGTTTACTGTCGGAGTGCTATTGTAATCATTAAGTAACCCTCATTATGGCCTTATTTCTCAGAATGTCCTTCAAGGACAAATACCTTATCAGAAAAGATAATAATTACAAGGGTTATGCAAATAATAACAATAATTGTTGTTATTTTGGTTGATGTTATGAAAATGTTTTATAGTGGCAGTGTTTGTTGATATTAGAGGTCCAAAGGTGATATGTGTGAATGATCCTGGTGTTGTTTGCTGCGCTGCAGGTGTTTTCAACCTGCGTTCAGTGAAAGCGGGGGAGACGGTCATCCAGAGTGCGGCTACATCTCTCTTCCTCTGCGTGGATGATAAAGACAACTTGAAAGGACAGGTCTGAACATTCTAACATCTTCACAAATTTGAAACATCCAATAGAGCATGGTCATTTAAAAACCAACAAATACAAATTTAATAAAACTGAAAAATGACAATTAGTTAAAAAGACACCATTCTAGTGTAGCAGAGAGAGAACAGTGTATACATAAAATGGATACTAGCATTTACTATTTTGCCATTTAAAAGCAAAATATACAATTTTATAATATACAATTTTATTTAAAAATAACTGAGGCAATTATTAATAACTTTAGATAGTTAAGGTAATAGTTAAGGTACTGAGGGGTTTTTTTATAAAAAAGAAATTAATACTTTTATTTAGCAGTGAGGCATTAAAGTGATTAAAAGTGACAGTAAAGACATTTATAATGTTACAGAGAATATATTTCAGATAAATCTTTTTTTTTTCTATTCATCAAAGAATCCTGAAAAAAAACAATCATGCTTTTCGCCAAAAATCAGCATATTAAAATGATTTCTGAAGGATCATGTGACACTGAAGCCTGGAGTAATTATGCTGAAAATTCAGCTTTGCATCAAAGAAATAAATTACATTTTTAAATATATTTAAATTATATATAAAATATAAATGAATTAATATGTCAAATAAATCACATTTCGATCAAATAAATGCAGCCTTGGTGAGCATAAGGGACTTCAAAAACATTTAAAAAAACAACTTGTGTATTTTTTATGATTTGCACAAGATTTAAAAGTCATTGATATTAAATTTATTTATAAATAATGTTTTTATAATTAATAATTAATTTTCTCTTTACAACTACTCAAATTCTAGATTTGTAGAAATGTTGATTTCATTTTATTACATGTAATATTTTTTATATCTATGTTTTTTAATCCTGTATTTCATTATTTATTAAATGTGGAACTGATTTGTCATGGTTTGTAACACCTTCTGTAGTAAACATTGAGTAAGCTGTTATATAAATGTCACTGGAGCCTTGCACACATTTGGTACTGAGTTTTGTTTTCTTTTTCAGCCGCATTACACTGAAGGAGACTGCACCTTTCAGGAATTGCTGCAGTCAGATGGATATTCTTTTTTCATTTCTCCACACACTAAGAGTCCTGTGTCGCTGTCTGGGCAGAAACACGGTGCACCACTTTCTCGGTTCCTCCCTGTTATGAATACTCAGTTGGCAATGGCAGGGAAAGGAGAGGACAGCCAGATACAGGAGGTGAAACATTATATTAAGGACATAAACCTGGACTCTGACGACCCGCTAGGAATAGGACATCAGTCACATATTCAGACTGTCTTCAGTCCCAGTCTGCATACTAGGAAATGAGGACCGGAGAACATCAGTTATGGAGGCATGCTTTACATTATCACTGGACTGCAAGGTTTAAAATGTTTTGTTACTGTATTTTTTCTTTGCCTAGAACTGTATTTATTTGAACTTATTTATTTATTTGCTATGGTCTAAAATTATTTAAATTAATTTAAGTAACTTAAATATTGTTATATTATACATTATACAATTGTTCATTTAAATACTACAATTCAGCTGGAGAGGATTCCGCTTTCAGTTTGTTTGTTCTTTTTGTAGTACACTGAGTCACTTCAGTATGATTTTTGTGTGATTAAAAATTTTAATAAATAGTACACAAACATGGCTCAGCGTTACACAATTCATGGAGCTCACGCACATCATATATTACTGTACATATTTTCCTAAAAAGCCTTTGAATACACAAACACACACACACACACACACACACACACATCTATAATTCACAGCATTTCAACAATGTCAGAACAGCAGTAACACAAAACTGTTCCAGATGAATGATGCTTAAGACTTTATCCATTCATCGGGACACACAAATCCCTGGCACATTCATGGCTGCAACACGGGTGACAAAATACATGACATTTAAATGACACCGCATGGCGCTTCTTCCTACGAATAAGTCCAATAATACATATGTCAACAATTCCTGTAAGATCTTTAAAGCAAAGATGCAAACAACACAGCTCAGCTTATCCTCAGCTATTTTTCCAAACGCATTGAGATGCCACTCTCTGAATAGATAAAAAATAGTTTCTCAAATAAATACATTCAGTGATTTAAAGTTCAGCGTAAAGGTTGTGGTGTCAAAAAAGTTTGGTTACCGGAACGTTAGGAAAGCGGTTTAAAGATGTGTTATGGATAGAAAGTCAATGTTTTTTTGTAACTTCTTCATACCTTTCCTTTGGACACTGCATCTGTATTTTGTACCTTCTCAGTCTCTTCATCAATCGTTTTCTGTTTCTTGCATTTATTCCTTCCCATCATCCACATATAGGCTATTCAGTGAGTCACAGAGAGGCAGTGTACCTAAAAACATGGTACAGGACCACCTCCATCTCTCATTCCTCCTCTTTGATCTCCAGTCTCTCAGACTTGGGTGACCAGCGGGTAAACGCTCCCTACACTTTGCACTCCGGTCTGTCCCGCGCAAAGCCCAGCCAGGAGAGTCCCGTTAAGAGGGGCGCAGATCCCCCTATAGGCCGTGCCTCCTTCGAGAGGAACGCGGTCTCCCTGTTCCCCAGGCCCTTCCTCACCTTCTTCTCCTTCTTCCCCACCTTCTTCCTCCTCCCAAAGGGAGGTGCTGATGTGTGTGTATTCCTGGTTGTCCTCACACTCCATTTCGCGGTGGTAGAAGTAGCTGAAGTTGGAAACGATGACGGGAACGGGAAGCGAGATGGTGAGCACGCCGGCGATAGCGCACATGGAGCCCACCAGCTTTCCGCCCACCGTCACCGGGTACATGTCGCCGTACCCCACTGTGGTCATTGAGACCACAGCCCACCAGAAGGCTTCTGGGATGCTGGTGAAGGCCGTTTCCGGGCTGTCCACCTCGGCAAAGTACACGGCCGAGGAGAACAGGATGACTCCGATGAAGAGGAAGAAGATGAGCAGCGCCAGCTCCCTCAAGCTGGCCTTCAGCGTCTGGCCCAGGATCTGAAGGCCTTTGGAGTGGCGAGACAGCTTGAAGATCCGGAAGACTCGAACCAGACGGATGACCCTCACGATCGCCAGGGACATGGTCGGCGTCGCGCCCCTAGACTTGGCCAGCTCCGTGCCGAGCGTGACAAAGTAGGGAATAATGGCGAAGAAGTCTATGATGTTCATCACATCCTTGAAGAAGACCATCTTGCTGGGAGAGCAGGTGAAACGCATCACTAGCTCAAACGAGAACCAGCAGATGCACATGGTCTCCACCAGGAAGAATGGATCATGGAAGGGAGAGGACATTGGGATGTTCGAGGTATTGTTTCCGGCAAGGTAAGCCTGGTATGCCATTTGCTGCAAAAGAGACAGAGAAAAGAAAAAAGATAAGGATAAGAAATTAGATGCAGAAATGGGATAAAAACATATGACATTCAAAAACATATGAAACAGCTAGAGTAAAAGTGCATTTTGCATATTCTTATTTTGTGTGCTTTCAATATACTGTAGTTGAGAGATTTTCTGTGTGGTTACAACCTAATACTTTTAACCTTCATCCTTCCCTCAGGTCATTTTGACGCCAAATTTTTTGGGGGTTTTTTCTCAATTTTTAAAAAATTGAGTGCTCATCTGAGTGGTACAAGACTTTGTGACTTTTGTTCTACTTGAATTTGGAACACACACACACACACACACACACACACACACACTCATTTAAAAACAAAATAATAATAAAACATTGAGTGGATTCGAGGATTTATGTGGCTGTAATTAATTTTTTTTTACAAATCCTTCCCTCGCAGGTCATTTTGACCCGATTATAATGAATGGAATGTCGAAAAAACTGTGGGGGTTTATTTATTTAATTTTTTTAATTTAATTTCATCACACTTGAACTTAAAAATCACCAAACAATGATTAAAAAAACCTACATAAACATTAAGAAAAAAATTATAAAAATGGATCAATATAAGCTTTCTGGACCAAAAAAAAAAAAGGTTTAATTTTAGGCCTTCGGGTCATTTTGACCCGCGATGGAAAGATTTGTTACAAAACGCGAGGTAAAGATGAAGGTTAACTTACTGTGCAACTCTGTGTGTGTGTGTGTGTGTGTGAAACAAATTTGTAACCAGAAGTGAGCTAAATCTGAAAAAAACCTTTTGTGGACATCCTCATTTGTAAAAACTGTATATATTAAATTTATAAATTTAAAATTTATAATGAAGTATGTATTCTTTTTTTTAAACTATATCGTTATTAAGGGGATGTCTAATGCTATTTCAAGCATTCTGACTTATTTACACTGCTAAAGAGTTGAATTCCCATGCGCTAAACATGACCAAAGTCTCAAAAAACTTGTTGGACATATGATGGAGTATTTTTGTGCCAAATCCAGGGATTGTATCCACCTTACTCCTAAACGCGGAGGTAAGGCTATGAGCAAAGCTTCTGGTTGATTAGCCGCTATAGGGAAATAAAGTGAAGAATAACAACGAGCAGTAAACGGTAAAACTGTTGGCATTACAAACTTAGCTTTTGGTGTGGGTGTGAGCGATTCTTAAACGTGTGCTAAAAAAGGCAGAGAAAAAGAGAAAGCAACGGAGTTTGTAATAAAACCTGAATCGGACAGAAGCCCGAGATTTGAAAGGCTTAAAAAGCAACCCAGCGATTTTTTTAAATCTCACCTCAGGTATTCTGTTGAACAAATAGATAGCCATGTAGATCTACTTTTTTTTTTAACCGCTAGAGGGCATACAGTGTTAAACACTGTAGCTTTAAGTTAATAAAACTGTTTAATATAGAAAGATAATTTCTGAAACTACTCTTGAGACCAAACATGTTTCGCCTGACTAAAACAATTTGGTTACCCCCTTTGACACCCACTTCTTGAGTGAAGTTGAATGTCCCATTCTGCTTTTAGGGTCACAGTACATGACCTTTCACTCAAAGGTCAGTCATTTTTGCTCTTTATCACTCTGACTCCATAAAAAATGACTTAGTCTAATGTGTACATGAGCACAAATCACATCAGTATGTAAGAGGTAACCAGAGTAGGGGTATTTTCAAATATGTATCCATAAACATGTATAGACTTACTTATATTTCCAGTCGTATAACTCAAAGTTAAGCATGTGTCTTCATGGAAAACATATTTGTGAATAGCAAGATAGGAGATTAGAAAATATGACATGTGAGATGTGTTTGTATGCACGTGTGGTGTGTGGGACCTCGTGTCGGGGTAGCTGGCTATTAAGTGTTCCCTATCGTAGTGCTTATTTAGATTTTGCTAAAGTCATCATAAGATGTTGTGAAAGTGTGTTTCCATTCCTATTTCAGCATTCGAGGGGGTCTGTTAATACAAGCTCCTGTATCTGTGTTAATATGCTCTGAAGGGTTGTCCTTACTCTAAAAATAACGCCTCAGATCTCTAAGGTGAAACTTGAGAATGTACAATCTCTCTCTCACCCGCTTTAGTTTACTTGTCGTTGACTGTCTGATCCATGCAGAATTACTGAGCTGCTTTGGCAGCGTGTTGAGGTTGCGGTCTTGTGCCGAAGCAGTTGGGTCGCTGCTGGGAAACTAATTTGATACTCTTTACTAACTTTCCCTCCTTGCTCCTAACCCACCCTGCCTCTCTCTATTTTCCCTGACTCGATCAAGCACAGGCGCTCTTTCATTCTGTCACCTGTCATCATGTCATTTCTCATCTCTTTCCCTTTTTTTGTATCTGTGTACGCCGCTAACATCTCTCCACGGACACGTCACTTGACTGTTTTCCAACCCCCCCCAGAGTCTGCTCCCAATCTGTGTATCAGATTTAACGACACGTCTAAAATAATCTCAGCAATAACCCTACACTGCTCCTGAACTTTTCTTCTGTGCTTTCTTTTTTTTTTGCAACTTCTCACACTTTAAACGTGTCCTATTATTAGGCTATGTGTGATCTGAAATGTGTATACATTTTTAAATTTGTATGTGAATCTGTATAGGCCTATAGTCAGTAAGAATGCCTCTAAAAAGTATAGCGTTAAGCAATAAACATTGTTTTTACATTTGATAGAAATTCAGTATGCAGTGTACATTTACACAGCACACTACTTGGATAAGTTTGCATATACTTGGATATGCTTTCCTCAACATTTTTTGGTCTTACTGGAGACATTTGTTAAAAAAAAATGTCATAATATTTTGGAGGACAAGTACATTGAGAATATTTAATAAGGTGCAGTCACATTAGCAGAATTTCACAGGCAGAAAAGTCTCTAATGTCAACAGTGTAGTGCTGAATGAAGCACAGCTTCACTTTGAAGTCACTTTCAAACCAAGCAGCTTTCTGTTGGTCAGTGCAGACAATCTGCATGACCAACTTGAAACTGCTGCCAAATCTGTCAACCTCATGTGAAATTCCCAATCATGTGGATTCCACAGCAAATCTGACCACACATATAGGCTTTAAATGAATCTTTAAAATGGTTATTGATAGCTATTAATACTTAAAAAATAAAAATATAATAAATAATGTAATATTAAAGTTGCAACAAAACGGAAGTAGCAGACATACATCTAATTAAACGGATTATTGAAATGAAAAAAAAAGTAGGGTATGGACTTGGTTCTGTCCTTCAGTTGTTGATTGGATGAAGGCGGATCTTAAAGAGGTTGGTTATAAAAAGAGACAGGATTTATGTGAACTTAAAGGCATAGTTCACCCAAAAATGAAAATTACCCCATGAATTACTCGCCCTTAAGCCATCCTAGGTGTATATGTCTTTCTTCTTTCAGAAGAGTACAATCAGAGTTATATTGCAAAATGTCCTGGCTCTGTGTCCTGCGTCATCTGCTGGAGCACTTTTTTTATGATGGATTCATGTACTTTATTTTGCTTCAAAATCTTGACCACTATTTACTGCCATTATAAAGCTTGGAAGAGCCAGGATATTTTTTAACATAACTCATAACAACTGTATTCATCTGAAAGTCGTATACACCTAGGTTGGCTTGAGAGTGAGTAAATCATGGGGTAATTTTCATTTTTAGGTGAACTATTCCTTTAATAATTGGAGAAGTACATCACCAGAGACAAGTCTTTAGTTTCAACAGAAGATCAAGTTATTAAATTTTGATTAAAATTCATGAAGTTGAAAAATAAGATAGAAAGAAACATATCAATGGTTGAATCGTTCATAATATGATCAGTGACATGCATTCTTAATAATATTCTTAGCAAAGAGATGTGTGTGAATTTCCATTTCATGCTGACTTTAAATAATATGTTAATACCAATAAATTTGATTTAATTTATGCTCATTCATCTTCATATGCTCAGGAACCCATCTGCTTCATGCTAACAGCCATTCTAACATTCTGTCTTAATACTATGGCTTTGCTTGAGGTTGTTGGTCATATTGGTGTTTTGTGCATTACGTGTACTATAATGGAAAAAAATAAATCCTGCATTTTCTGTATGGGAGTATCAACTGATAACAATTTGCTAGTGTATGTGTGACACACAGTAGTGTAAATCTTGTTAGCTATATTACTGCTGAGTCAGATACGGTAACGCTGACCTGTCTTTCACTGCTCCTCTCACCTCTCTCAGCTCCTTCTCTACTCTGAAGTCAGGCAGCGTCTCCAAACAGAAGATGAGGATAGAGACCACGATCACCATCACGCTGATGATGGCGATAATGCGGGCGCCTCCAGAGGACTCAGGGTGCTCAAAAAGCATCCACAGCTTGCGCTGGATCTCATTGTCTGGCAGGGGTCGAGGCTCCTCCTTGGGGAAGCCCTCATCCTCTTTGAAGCGAGCCATGATATCCTCTCCCAGCTCATAAAAGCGCAGTTCATCCATGAAGACGTCCAGAGGCACGTTGGCAGGCCGCCGTAACCGGCCTCCGGACTGATAGAAGTAAAGGATGGCATCAAAGCAGAATCGATTGCGGTCCAGGAAGATCTCGTTGCGGAGTGGGTCAAAGTAGCGCAGGCGGCGCTGAGGGTCTCCGAGCAGAGAGTCAGGGAACTGGGCCAGGGTTCGAATCTGTGTCTCGTAGCGCATGCCTGACACGTTGATGGCCAATCGTTCGGACAGTGCCCAGCCTCCTCTCCACATTGAACCAGATCTTCGATACTCTCTCTTCCTCTCACCCTTCTCTTTGTCACCCTTTTCTGCCTTGTTGCGTTGGTCCTTGAGCTTCTTGTCACTTTCGCTGATCTCTTCCTCTGCTTGACTTTTGACCTCCACTCCCTCATCCGATCCTTCTCCTCCTCCTCCTTTGTCCATCTCTTCTTCTTCTTTCTTGTTCACTCAGTCTGTTATATTGGATAGAAACACAGTCATTTCAGCCAAGCATGAACCCAGGAGTCAAAGGTTTGTAGACACCTTCAAATGGTGTTAATCTGATGTAACACTAACAGAAGTGGTCATTTCTCCTATAATGTCGATTCCAATATCACCTGACAGTCTTGTGAATATATTTTCTGATTACAGATGTATTTAGTTAATTTTCATTAAACATTAAGTAAAGATTTTAAATTAAATTATTTTGCACTTATTTGCTATTGTCTAATTATTTATTATTCAAATAAGTATGTATATATTTCAGCATTATATCATTCCATAATTATTGTGTACATCTTGTTTGCTATCATTAAATTTCTATAACATGCTGAATACGTAGAAAGACTGAAACAGTACTTTCTTGAATACTCAAAAAAAAAAAAATTTCATTTACATCAAAATCATTTTTACAGAGGTATGTAATACAATTTTATTTAATATATTAAAATAAAAGCAGGTTTATAATACAAAATACTTTTAGCTATTTTCTAAGTAATATAGTGTTTAATTAAAATGTTTAATAGATAAATAAACTGCTCCACAACAAAAATTTGTTAAATTTATACAGTCCTCTTCCAGTTATGTAACTGCAGATGCATGGTATACATACTTAAATTCTTCTGCAGAAACTTCTCCTGCTGTTCCATGAAATCATATACAAACATTTCATGTACTCTATCCGAACCCTCTGTTGACTCCTGCAGACAGATCCATTACCACTTTGATCCTCACCCCGAGAATAAGACTACAAGACTAAAATAAAAAATAAATGAATAATAATAATAAAAAGACTATAAAACTGTCCCTGTTTAGAGAGCCGTTTTATATGAAGACAGCAAAACAACCTGTGGCCTCAAGTATAAATAAAGACTTAAGTGAAGTTAAGGGGTGAAAAATGTTCAACAAAAACATCACAATCCCTTGCAAGTAAATATCTCCCAAAAATCTGAAATTTGGTATTAGGAATATAGAGGTTTTGGTCTCTGAAAAGTTTCTGAGAAGACACCCTGTTTGTTGCTCCACTTACCCTCTGCCACTAGTGTCCGTATATCCAGAATAGTTACCCCACGCTATCCGTGTTTCTTCCCTACCTACACCACACCATGAGCTGTGTATCTGCTGTCCCCCCTTTCTGCCAGACGCTCTACCCTATGAGTCCAACAAGAGGTGTTTTCTCCTGTACCCTGAACCACAAACTTTGTCCTCCCCTTGGTCAGTGCAGTACAGATACTTAAACCTGTTTGTAGGGCACTGTCTTCACTCCCTCTCATGCTCACTGCAGTGCTGGGGAATGCTGTCATGCTGAAATTCAATCCAGAGCCCCTCGTCCCCTCATCAGCTCACTGTCCCAAACATCTTCACACCAGCACCACCTTAAAATGCCTGTCTCTCTCATTTTATCTCTTATATGTATGTGTGTGTGTGTGTATATATATATATATATATATATATTTTTTTTTTTTTTTTTTTTTTTTTTCTTTCTTTCTTTTTCTTTTTCCATGTATGAATGACAGGTTTTTGCTATTTGTTATTTTATCCCACCCCAGCAATTCTGCCAGGAAACAAATAATGAAATATTTAGAATATAAAAATTTCTAAACATAATTATACAGAATGACATAATAACATAAATTGGGGCTTTTGTTTAAAACATGTACATGTACATAAGTCTATCAAAAAAAATTTACACTTTTTTTCACAGTTTTCAAGTCTCTTGTGTATTTCTTTTGTAGTTCATTAAAATAGTCATGCAGTATTGATAGTGAATTTTAAAAATATTCCTTTTGTTTATGCAATATTCCACAAATATTCCAATCTCAGTTAATATAACAATAAAAAACTTAATGTTTTATTATTCTTTATAGAAATAATTTCTTTATTTAAAAAGTTACTAGAAATATGTTTGTTTGTTTTTTCCCTTCAATTCTTAGCACCCAAAACTGTAAGAACATAACCTATGTGGCGTCCCTGTTGACACTATATGGGAATCCCCAAACTGGTTCTCTTGGACAGTTCGTTTAAAAAAAAAAAAGTCATGTGCAAATGCATAGCTGATTTACATGTTATTCCATCAAATAATAATACAAATATACAACCCGAATTCCAGAAATGTTGGGACGTTTTTTAAATTTGAATAAAATGAAAACTAAAAGACTTTCAAATCACACGAGCCAATATTTTATTCACAATAGAACATAGAGAACATAACAAATGTTTAAACTGAGAAATTTTACACTTTTATCCACTAAATGAGCTCATTTCAAATTTGATGCCTGCTACAGGTCTCAAAAAAGTTGGGACAGGGGCAACAAAGGGTTGAAAAAGCAAGAAATTTTGAAAAGATTCAGCTTGGAGAACATCTAGCAACTAATTAAGTTAATTGACATCAGGTCTATAACATGATTAGCTATAAAAGGGATGTCTTAGAGAGGCAGAGTCTCTCAGAAGTAAAGATGGGCAGAGGCTCTCCAATCACTGTCGGTAAACACAATCTGCTGTGCCATCTGCAGATGCCAACTAAAGCTCTATCATGCAAAAAGGAAGTCATATGTGAACATGGTCCAGAAGCGCCGTCATGTCCTGTGGGTCAAGGCTCATTTAAAATGGACTCTTTCAAAGTGGAAAAGTGTTTTATGGTCAGACGAGTCCAAATTTGACATTCTTGTTGGAAATCACAGTTGTTGTGTCCTCCAAAAGCTAGTTCAAAAGCCAGCATCTCTGATGGTATGGGGGTGCATAAGTGTATGGGCAGCTTGCATGTTTTGGAAGGCACTATGAATGCTGAAAGGTATATAAAGGTTTTAGAGCAACACATGCTCCCCTCCAGACGACATCTATTTCAGGGAGGGCCTTGTGTATTTCAGCAGGACAATGCAAAACCACATAGTGCAGCTATTACAACAGCATGGCTTTGTAGTAGAAGAGTCCGGGTGCTGAATGGGCCTGCCTGCAGTCCAGATCTTTCACCTATAGAGAACATTTGGCGCATCATTAAACGAAAATTACATCAAAGATGACCACAAACTCTTCAGCAGCTGGAAACCTATATCAGGCAAGAATGGGACAAAATTCCAACACCAAAACTCCAGAAGCTCATAACCTCGATCCTCAGACATCTTCAAACTGTTTCGAAAAGAAGAGGAGATACTACACCATGGTAAACATGCCCCCGTCCCAACTATTTTGAGACCTGTAGCAGGCATCAAATTTGAAATGAGCTCATTTTATGCATAAAATTGTAAAATTTCTCAGTTTAAACATTTATGTTATGTTCTATTGTGAATAAAATATTGGCTCATGTGATTTGAAAGACTTTTAGTTTTCATTTTATTCAAATTTAAAAAAAAAAAAACGTCCCAACATTTCCAGAATTTGGGTTGTAAAATAAGAATTATAATAATTAAAATAACCATTATTGTTATTATCCTTATTATTATTATTATTATTATTGATAGTAGTAGTATAAAAAATTAGGAAGCTTTAGCAGTTTAACATTTTATGGTTTTAGGATTCATTTTTTTAATCCATATTTAAAAAGGTTTCCATATTAAAATTGAGATCAGTATTATAAAATCTATTGTATTTTCATGCTATTTTGTGAATAATAGTAATTATTGCTTTAAAAATAATTTCTAACTAATTTCTAAATAATTTGAATGATGATGTAGTACTTTTCATTTTATGGTACGTAGCCTAAATTGTTTATTATTGTCATATCTTCTTACATTGAAACCATTAATCAGTGTGCTGATTGACAGCTTTGGACAAACAGACTGTTTTGTAAACAACGCTGGGTGGCGTAAGTCGACGTGTTATTCACATAGGTTATTCACCTTTGGCCTAATAGTAAGTCATTCAAGCTTTTCAAAGCGCCAAATACATGAAATGATATGTAAACGCGGAGGTTTTACAAGTCTAACGCATATAACGTGAATAAACTGTTATTAATCAACTCACCTTATTACAGAATTCATGAGAGCCCAAAGAAACTTGCATTTCGTTTCCTCATTCAAGTCCTCGATTCACGCATCAGTTCATAGTGACTCTTACTTCGTTTGTGCAACTCTAGTTCCAGTCAGAAGGATATTACACTGATGATTTTGTGGAAATATTTATACTGATAGTGTTCGTGTTTTGTTTTTTTGTTTTTTTACTTGGTAATATCGTTTGGGACCAAGTAGGCTATATAAAATACGACAATTATTTTTGTATATCAATTATAAAGTTATATATATATATATATATATATATATATATATATATACACACACACACACACACACACACACACACACACAAACCTCACACACTCCAGCACGCATGCTCAGTTCAGCTAGAGCGGTTCTGCATCAGACATGATGTCCGATAGAGACTGTTCTCAGTTCAGTCTGCTGCTGGAGCTTTGGAGTTTGGAGCACCTGCTGGAGCAGCGCTGTTGAGTTAGGAAGAGCTGGGGAAACCGGAATAGGATCAAATTTCAGACGATTCAGTCGGACTTAGCGAACCGGTTCATCAAGTTTACTAAAATAACTTTAAAAAAAAAACGAGTCGTCCAGGAAGCGATCATCTCTAGTTGACACACACATGACATCGGTTATTACTTCTCTGTCAGATGATTTTAGTACATTAGAAACAGCTTACTCGAGTGTCAGCCTGTGCAGAAATTTGACATTATTTACATTTACATTTTACAGTAGTAACATGGCTTGTGCTCAGCGTTATGTCAACAAAGTTGTCATCGTTACTGGGGGCACTAGAGGCATTGGAAGGGGCATCGTTAAAGTGTTTGGTAAGGGTTTGTAATATTTATCTTTCCATTAAGTAATCGAAAGTAAAGGGAGAGTAAGTCAAATTCATTTCGTGTTTGCTTTGCAGTGCAAAACGGAGCCAAAGTTGTGTTCTGCGCACAAGAGAGTATGTGATTGATTTAAACAGCCTTTTAACTATACGTGTCTTTCGCCAATAAATGCAATGACACTTCCTTTTCCTTTTCTGCGATTGTCAGCTGAGCTGTCTGCTGGCCAGTCTGTCGAGTCTGTGCTGAATGAGGAAGGACCGGGGTCATGCACGTTTGTGTCATGTGACCTGACAAAAGAGGACGACATCAAGGTATTTTTTCTTCTTCTTAAACTTGTATTTACATGAGAGCAAATACATAATGCAGAGGAAATGGATAAAATAATCGTAATAATTAACTAGCACTTCAGCATTTATGGTTTTAGGTTTTTTTTCCCAACTTTGAAAAGGTTTCCATGTAAAACTTGAGATCAGTAATAATATAAAATATAATGTATAAACGATTTTTGTGCTGTTTTGTGGGTTAAGCTTTTAAAAATAAGTGTAATTACAATGCAGTTTACATTTACATGATGCATAAGGACTTTTTCAAAAAAATTGTGTCATAGTTCTAAATGCATTGTTTAATTAATTGTCATATATCATCTTGAAGCGATTAATCAATGTGACGATTGAGAGGTTTGGACAAATAGACTGTTTGGTGAACAACGCTGGGTGGCGTAAGTCGAAGTTTTTTTCACTCTTGTTATTTTTTGTACTTTAAACTTTTTTTATTTGTTCTACACTCTTTAATTCAGGGGTGGGGAACATTGATCCTGGAGGGTTACTCTCCTGCAGAGTTTAGCTCCAACCCTGAAAAACCCTGGAAAAAAAATACCTAACTTCATCCTGAAGACCTGGATTAGCTGCTTCAGGTGTGTTTGATTAGGGTTGGAGCTAAACTCTGCAGGAGAGTGACCCTCTAGGATCAACGTCCCCCACCCCTGAATTAATTTAAGAAGGGACTTTTGGATTTATTTGAGAAAAATTGTATTTATTTAAAAAAAACATATTTACAAAATAGTAATATAAATATTTTTTCTAAATAAATTGTCTAATAAATTAAGAAATAAATTGTTTTCTGTATATAAATCCCATATCAGACCCCCCTCACAAGACTACAGATGAAACCACTGCGGAAGAGTTTAGAGACCTGCTTAATCTGAACCTCATCAGTTACTTCCTTACTTCAAAGGTAAGGAAGTGATGTAAAAATCTTTGGTCTCTTTACTTGTGCAGAACGACTTTTTTTAACCTCTTTTCATTACCTCGGGGCAGTATGCGCTGCCGTATCTGCGTAAAACACAAGGAAACATCATCAATTTGTCCAGCCTTGTCGCCTCAATAGGTCAAAAAGATGCAGCTCCCTATGTGGCAACCAAGGTGAGTTTCTCTGCTTGTCCTGAGTGCTTTACTTGATCATTTTACAAGTTGGAAGTAACAGTAATACTCACATATATGCACAAGGGGGCGATCACCGCCATGACTAAAGCAATGGCTGTGGATGAGAGTCGCTATCAAGTGAGAGTGAACTGGTGAGTGACATTACTTTTTCATTTATATCTAAAATATTTAGGATTTTCTCTGTTTCATATCCAATTGAATTTCCATCTGCGAACATGCTGTTTATTAACATTCAAACTCTTTTATAGCATCTCACCAAGCAATATAATGACGCCTCTGTGGAAGGAGCTTGCTGGGCAGACAGAAGACGCTGCTGCCACTATTAAAGGGGGAGAAAATGCTCAGGTAGGTGTTCATAAGGCTAAATCATCAATGTTGTTCTGCTTAATATATTCTAGTAACATATTTCTACTCAACAGCTGATTGGCCGAATGGGAACGGAGACTGAGAGCGGATTAGCTGCCCTCTTCTTGGCAGCTGATGCCACTTTCTGTACTGGGATAGATTTGTTTCTGAGCGGAGGGGCTGAACTGAACTATGGCTTCAAAAGCCAAATTCCATAGACGGACAGTGATGGAAAGGCCCATGAAATGATAATATGGCTTCATTTCTCATCTCAGATAGCTTGTCTCATCCTGCTTCTCAGTGCAACTATTTGCAGACCTTGCAAATTTTTTCTAAATCATCACACCATTTCAAATCATTGTGCAAAATGATTTGCACAAATTTTATTTGAGTTCAAGTTTAATATTAAACTATCACATTATTGAAAGTTTTCTGAAGTTCTAAGCAATTGAAAATTGTTTTTCTTTCACTTGCCATTTCGCACTTCTGTGCTGCCTCATGATCAGGTAAATGGTGCAATAATTGTTCAATTTAAAGCCAACTGCGTTTATTTGTATATCTAATAGTAATAGGAATTTTTGGGGTATCTGTGAAATCTTAATTAATCTAAATGCTGAGTTTTTTTCATATTTTAATGCAAATATTAGCTAAATATTATATGATTATAAGGGACCTGCACTGTGAATTGCAGTACCACGAATGTGCAAAGACTTACTGGTGTTTACATGTAAACATTCCCTGGACTGTTTGTTACACAAAAATCCAGTTTTAATTGTGATGCAGTGATTTTTTTTTAAACTTTTTAAAAAAAAATTTAATGACTTTTGACATGCTGTGATTTGCTTCATACACAAAATTATTTGTATTCATTAAAAAGCTTAATTAATTTACACTGTTGTCAAATTATTTTACTTAGAAAATGTATGTCAGAAGCATGGCCAATGTCACTAATAGGGATTATTCTGACATAATTTTATAAGACAAACAATGTGCAGCGTTGATACTATTGTTAGTCTTTTGATATCAAAATGTTGTGGTTAGTCCTTAACTATATTAAACAGCTGGAAATGCATTGCATTATATGCAAATAAATAATTATCAGACTGATGTAAATTTGGTAGCAATGCCTAATAGACAGAAAATTAAATTCAAAGAAAACCCAATTCAATTTAATATGCAAGTGGAAACTAGGTTTCTGTGCAAGCCATACAGCCTTGTTTACAATAGTGACCAACACAGAGGACAGGCTATTTTTATTTTCATCACATCATCAGCTGAAGGTATTGACATAGAACATATTTCTTCAAATGTCCAAAAGCGAATCATTTAACCGGATCGGACCAACGCCTCATACACTGGCCAATGAATGGAATGTTTCCTCATAACCTTGTTTAACGCCGCTGATTGCGTAGATTTGACCCTTTACCTTTTTATCCAATCAGATGCGAGAGACCCGTCACGCCTACCCGTGGGTTACTATTAACCCTTTGATGGACAGGAGTAGTTTTCTTTGACGTTTAAAATTCATATAAAGATGATAAATATTATGATGATGATATGATCGACGCATATCTATTTATTAAGCTTATCATATGAGTGTTCATAAATAAAAAAAATATCCTCCTTATTTAGAAAGCAGCATCTGACTTCTTATGGCTATATCCTGGTGGCATCACGAATAATAATATTTAGCATATTTCAAACGAGCCTTCTGATGCACATATCTCACTGGCCTGTGTTGAAACCAATGCGAATGCGCTTAAATAACTATTGAGGAACCCTTGAAGGATTCAAACCCTGAGCACATTGCCGCTGTTTTCTTAGGGGTCCAATCCGGAACGCAGAGAGTCCCTGGCTGTTGCTCCCACTCGGACTAGTTTACCATTCATCTCTCAGCAGCACAGCAGCGATGGCAGCGATCAGGACGGTGAGTTCAAAGATCATTTCACTTATCTCCCCCCCACTACATCTCCAAATCCTTCTGTCAATAATTAACGGCTCTGTCTAAACACCCTGTCTGGAGTATATTTAACAGAACCGAATTTAGCAGCTTTAAACTGCAGATCACCGTCGTTGCAAATCGACAACACGCAAGTTTCAGTTGTCACATGAGCGGGATGCATGTTTTTAAGTATTTGATTTTATATGTGGATAAAACATCAGAGGGTCATTTGTTGTTTGTCACTGTGAATTGCTGCTAATACTCGGTAAAAATCTGTCTGTAAACGTCCAGACCCGGATGAACGCGTAATGAATGAGAGAGAGCAGCTTTCCACGTATTTCTATATGAACGCACGCGCCGTGTTAACAATTGTTCATTAATATATATTTTTTAATGTTACCAGCACTTTCCTAGGAAATTACTATTAATATTTCTAAACTGATATTAGTAGGATTTACAGTTTTACTTGTAACTATTTATTAGATACAGATCAGGGGCGTTTCCCCCGAGGAGGCAAGAGAGGCAGTGTCTCCTCTCCTCAAAATTGGATGAAAATAATCGATATTACAAAAATAAAACAGCGCAAATATGACTAAATATGATATTAAAAGTCTAAAAGTCACTCTTTTTTATAAAGTAACACTGTCCAACAGCGACACCCGCAGGTAAAGTTACAGCGGAGGCTTGCCTGCCTTCGGTCCATTGACTTAAAGGTGTAGTGGGAGATCTCGGAAAATGCTAACTTTAGCCTGATAGCACTGAAAGCAAATGTCCCACCCTCCCTGCAATCGCCGTCCAAAGCCACGCCCCCTGAACGCACATACGCTCAAAGAGCAGAATACCAGAGACAACATTAATTACTGCAATAGACTACATTAACGGTTTCCAATTACAGTCCTAGCATACCCCCCTCTGCACATTTCATATGTATATCTTATCACGTCCGACGGTTGTTCTATTCAACCGTAAGTCATTAAGTGCCCTGCGAAGTGGAC
>JAFVLL020020490.1:0-49182 GCA_021397915.2 Tor tambroides | reverse complement strand
TGCTAAAGTAGTCAAACCTGTTCATTAGAAGGGGGCGACCCAATACTTTTGGCAATATAGTGTATCTATTTCCAAAACCAATATTCAATTTTTATTCACCTGCCACAATAATCTCTTTTAATTATCTTAATTTTCTCAGAAAATACTGATGCAATGAATTAATCAGCATACCGTGTAATTCATTTGATTCTGAAATGATTGACAGCCTTAATATAGAGATTTTGAATCTCAGCTCAAGTAGTTCAAAGACCTGTTCAGACTGTAGCCTCCGGCTTCACACTATAATATTGATGATGTGCCTTATGCAGTTCGCAGGCTGTTGGATGCACATCTGAAAAATACACATGTAGTCATTCATACCTGCAAAAATCTGCATATTCATATTTTAACAGTAAAGGCCACAGGTCAATTTCCCTCCCCCAAAGCATCACCCTATTCAGTAATCTCTCTTCATCTCTCTCTTTCTCTCTCAGTGGCATTGCCCTCATTCAGGGGCAGTAGGCATGGTTAAGTAGAGTGGACGGCCAGCCTCAGCTGAGAGGATTCAGAATAAATATTAGCTCAAGGTCATGCACTGTATTCACACTGGACTATACATAATCATGAGTTAACCCTCTGCATGAGCATGCCCTGTCTGAGCATGAACGAAGTCTTACAGTCCTCCAGCTGCAAATCACTGACAGGGAACTACCTTTAAAGCCTTAATTCTAGAGAAGCTGTGAGTTACATAATTTCTTCAATGTTGAAACTTGGCCTTCCCAGGGTTTCCTAACCTGGGGGGTCACCATGTCTATTTGATTTTAGTGGAAATGATTATGATTTTACACAGAGCCATAATCAAGCAATTTGCCGTTCACACAGAATGTTCTTGGATTCTCTCTGCAGTCTGCACTGCAACAAGGGTGAGTAAATGATGACAGAATTTTTACTTTGGGGTGAAATATCACTTTTAAATACTGAAATAAAAGTTTAAGTTGAAGTATTAAAATTACTAAACTGAGATAATACTAAAAACCAAACAAAACCAAAAAATGTATATTACAAAATGACTAAAATCAAAAAGAAAACTAATAATATAAAAATAAAAGATAACTTAAAATATGAATAAGGAGTTGACTAATTCTAAAATAACACTGCTGCACTATTTTTAGACAGTTAGTCTGTGTATAAACTCCTGCATTCTTTTCCGTCTAGCTCTTTTGTACTGTAGATGCAAGAGCATGTCCTGTGTGAACGGGCTGTTAATTACAAAGCCATGGGTAAATACCAGCCGGAATACAGTTTGGGCCAAAAAATTCCTTGTTTCTTGTGAAAATGCTCAGCATTCAGCGAAAGACTTGCAATCAAAAGAAAGGCCTGCAACAGACTGAAAGTGTGCAGTGATATTCCTAAGGCAAATCTCTAAAATCACTCTTGATGTAGCCTATCTGAAGAAATGTATACAAAAGATGAAATGGCAGGTAATCCCGTCCATTTATGTTAACTGTTCACAGATGCATGGGGGAAAGAGGCTTGTGAAGCATATAATTTGTTAAAAAAAAAAAAAAAAGGGAAAACCAAACTGCTGCCCGATGTGACAATCACTATGGAGCGCAAAGTGTGACCTGACCAATTTCTTGCACCGCATGAAATTGGACACAAAATGTAGTATTTTATAACACAATGCAGTTACACTTTAATGCGTTTCATATACAGATCGACAAAAGCTATAGCTGCATTTTGTAAGCTGAACCTTTTCATTTTATCTTCAAAAGGTTTTCTCCACAAATTGAAAAGTTCAGTCACACTTGTGTGTGCAAACAGAAGGAACGCAACCTGGTCTCATGACGAAAATGTACCTATGGGAACTTTTTCACAAGACGCGAAATACGTAGAGTCATGTGTGCTTCGTGACATATTCGATGTGAAATTTCCACTGGGTGGCACTAAAAGAGTGTTTTGTTTTGTTTTTCCCCAGAACAGATGAATGTACATATGGTACGTTTTATGTGACGTTGGTTTTGTAGGTGACACCACCGTTCTGACTTGAAATGTCCGTTGAGTGGTTCTATAAGTCTAATGCTCCATGACATTTTAAAATGCACTACACATAAACCTACCTGACTTTCGATCTCTCATCTTTCAGCTCTTCCATTGTGAGTCATGTTTTTGACGGGATTCATACCCAAGGATTCCGCATCCTAAGTCCAATTCTGTGCCGGATGAGCTACCGAGCAAGCTTGTTACGTCAGGAAAGCGAAACATACAGTGCCCTCCACTAATATTGGCACCCTTGGTAAATAGGAGCAAAGGCGGCTGTGAAAATAAATCTGCATTGTTTATCCTTTTGATCTTTCATTCAAAAAATTCACAAAATTCTAACCTATCATTGAAGTAAAACAATTGAAAGCGGGGAGAAAATCCCATGATGAAATAAATGTTTTTCTCCAATGAATGTTGGCCACAATTATTGGCACCCCTAGAAATCCTTATGAGTAAAATATCTCTGAAGTATATTCCCATTCATATTTACATTTTTAGCACACCAGGGTGATTAGGAGCATGAAAATGTCCAGCCATGACTTCTGTTCCACAGGATTATAAATATGAGGAACACAAATGTCAGCTTCCCTTAATCATCCATCACAAGGAGTAAAACCTAAGAATATAGTTCTGATGTGCAGAACAAGATTGCTGAGCATCACAAATTAGAAAGTGGCTGTAAGAAAATAGTTAAAGCATTGAAAATCCCCATTTTCATCATCAGGGCAATAATTAAGAGGTTCCAATCAACTAAAAATGTTAAAAATCTGCCTTGAAGAAGACATGTGTCTATATCGTCCTAATGCACGGTGAGGAGGAGAGTTTGAGTGGCTAAAGACTCTCCAAGGATCACAGCTGGAGAACTGTAGAAAATAGTTGAGCTCAGGGTCAGAAAACCTTAAAAAAAAAGGTCAAACAGCCCCTACATCACCACATGTTGTTCGGGAGGGTTTCAAAAAAAAATTCTCCTAGCTCATCCAAAAACAAACTCCAGCATATTCAGTTGTCAGACACGACTGGAACTTCAAATGGCACTGGCTTCTATGGTCACGTGAAACTAAAAAAAAAAGGAAGAGCTTTTTAGCAGCAAACCCACCAGATGAGTTTAGTACAAACAGGGATAAAAAAAGTACCCCATGTCCACGGTTAAATATACTGCTGGATCTTTAATGTTGTGGGCCTGTTTTTCTGCCGGAGGTCCTGGACATCTCGTTCAGATGCATGGCATCATGGATTCTATCAAATACCAACAGATAAAAAATCTAAACCTGACTGCCTCTGTTAGAAATCTTATAATGGGCCGTGTTTGGATCTTCCACCAGGACAACAATCCAAAAAACTAAACACAAATATGGGTCAATGAGCACAAAATGAATCTTTTACCATGGCTGTCCCTGTCCTCTGACCTGAGCCCTATAGAAAATGAGTGAGGTGAACTGAAGAGAAGAAGTACTAACATGGAGCTATGAATCTGAAGGGTCTGGAGTGATACTGGATGAAGGAATGGTCTCTGATCTCTTATCAGGTTTTCTCCAAAATCATCAGGCATTATAGGAGAAAGCTCGGAGCTGTTATCTTGGGAAAAGGATGTTGCAATAATTGGGTGCCAATAATTGTGGTCAACGTGAACTACAGAAAGCATTTATTTCACAATGATATTTTCCCCCCACTTTCAATTGTTTTACTTCAATGATAGGTTAGAATTTTGTGAATTTTTTGAATGAAAGATCAAAAGGATAAACGATGCAGATTTATTTTCACAGCCGCCTTTGCTCATATTTACCAAGGGTGCCAATATTAGTGGAGGGCACTGTATGCACTGTAATCATAATTGTTTATAAAAACAATTACCACCTCTAGTGTGCATTTCTGTTGGAAACTGCGGTGATATGTACTTAGTATGTATTTTGTGTCTTGCGAAAAAGTTCCCAGAGGTACGTTTTCATCATGAGACCAGGTAGAAGGAACTTGTGTGAATTTAGTGCCTAAAATGAGTGTCTGCTTAGAATTTTGTGTCTGAAATGATTTGGAAATTTTACATTTAATGGAAACCTGACTTTTGTCATTTTGTGCATGAAATGTAGTAAAGTGAAACTGCTTTTTTTGCATTGAAATACTATATTTTCATGTCACATAATTAATTTGGTTCACTAAATTAGTCAGCTTACTCTTGGTTCTCCATAAATCAGATTTTCAGAACATATTTGATGTTTAATATACAGTTACACTACCATTTAAAAGTTTGAGGTCTGTAAGATTTTTTGAAGGACGACTCTTATGTGCACCAAGACTGCGCACCATTTATTTGATCAAATACAGTAAAAACAGCAATACTGTAAAATATTCTAACAATTTAAAAGGACTGTTTTCTATTTTAATCGATTTTGAAATGTAATTTATTCCTGAGATGGCAAAGCTGAATTTCAGTGTCACATGATCCTTTAGAAAACAGAAAACAGTTATACTGCTTAATATTTTTTGAGGAAACTGTGAGTTTTTATTTCAGAATTATTGGAAGAATAGAAAGTTCAAAAGAAGAGCATTTATTTGAAATAGAATTTTTTGTAACATTATGGTGGTTTAATGCATCCTTTCTGAATAGAAATATTCATTTCAAACAAACAAAAAATCCTGACCTTAAACTTTTGAACAGTGGTGTACAGGATAGGAATTTTGAACCAATGAGATTTCACAGTGGGCATTACTAACCAGCGCAACGCCACAAAAATAGAAAATGAGAGAGATTATCAAAATATCCTGTTCCATATTGCAGTCATGACTGGTAGAGGAAAACTTCCACAAAGATTTACATGCAAGAGACTCTTTTATCACTTGTCACGTTATTGCATCACGTTACGCAGGCTGTTTCACTGTTGTGTGAGAGAGAATAACAGTCAAAGTTAGGAATCAAAAATATCAGAATGCCATGTGATAGCACCACTTGTTAGAGAAATGAAAATAAGTTCACATTTACATGTGATGAAAGTGTGGGTAAAGGAAGAAAAATGCACTTGCGTGTGTGGCATTATCTTGATTTGAAAGATACACAAGGAGAGGCAGGGAACAGAATAAAGAGAAAGGAGAGAAGAGAATGGCTTAGACATGTTCTCTTTGAATTTCACTTATAATAGACTCTCCAGATCCTCCCCCTTCCCCCTCTCCTCTACTTCTCCCTTTCAGCTCCCACTCTCAGTACAGAAACACGTTTGAATTTATTCTCCACAGGAGTTTATAATAAAATGGTATTTAACCACGCTCTCTCTCTCTCTCTCGCACATGGCATTCTCTCTCTCTTGCCTCTCTCCTGCATCCTACTCTCTCCTTGTTTGCTGTGCTTTCTCACTGTGCTTGCTCTCCTTTTTTAAAAAAGAAATTATTTGCAAGAATCCCTCTCACCGGATTCCAAGGTCATGAGTTTGCATATACAGTGGAGGCCAAAAGTCTGAAGATACACTGAAAATCTGGGGTTCAAAATCTAATTTAAAGGAGCAGTTCACCCAAAATAAATAAATCACATACCTTTTCTCACCTTCATGTCGTTCCAAATCTGAATGACTTTCTCTCTTCTGCAGAACACAAAAGATGTTCTGATATATCTAATATTTCAACTGTTTTGTCTATACTAACATCATTGGACCCCATTGACTTTCATTGTATGAAAAAAAAATCTTCTTTTGTGTACAGAGGAAAGTCAGTCACGCAAGTTATTTTCCATTGTAAATTGTTAAACAGTGGTCACTGACCGTTGTCTCGCATCTTTTGCAGCATCTCACATTTGACACTTTATTCTAAAATGCAATGCTCAAGTTAAGTTCAACTCATATAAAAAAAAAAGTCTTGAAAAGTGTTTTTCCCCACTTCTTACACCTCATGTTTTTCAATGCCAAAACACATTCTTTGTGAATGACCCATGACCCAACATTTGAACAATGTTATGGTGTAAAATTAATGATAAATATTTAATATTCTGCACTATTTATAGGTCACTAATCAAATAAATTTGTGACACATACCATGTTCAATTCTATTCATATGATTTGACACAAACTTGTGGAGCTCATGCGGTTTGAGTGCAGCTGTCATGAAAAAAAAGGAGACGAGCCAAATACTTATCACTCAAATTATTATGCTAATAATATAATTTCTAACAAAGAATGTTAGAGGCATTCTCACTAATGGTCTCAGACCTCTGGACCCCACTGTTTGTGTTTTCTACGTTGACCCTCTCCTCCCCTCTCGTGTGCATTTCCAGCTCATTTGCTCCGCGGCATTAACCTTCCGACATTTTCTCATTCCTAGCCCATCTCTCTGTCCATCCGTCATCTCCGCCGCCCACCCTGTCGCTCATCTCGACATCTCAGCATCATTCCCGCAACTTCCTTTATCATTTACCTGTGCGCCCCTCCTTTTCTTCTCTCCCTCTCTCTCCTTGTCAGTCTCTTTCTCTCTCTAATTGCTCTCTCTCTCCTGCTGAGCTCCAGCCCGGAGGCTAAATGATTTTCACTGCAAGAGACAGAGTGAAAGAAAACACAAAGCCGTTCTGAAAGAGACATTCCGCAATTATTACTGATGATCTCTCTCACAGCATGTGTGTGCTGTAACTGTTGCCCCTGCGTGCTCTCTTTCTGTCGCTCACCCTCTGTGTCTGATTCTCACTTTATTCTCATTTTTACTCATCCCCCTCCCTTGCTTTGTAGTGATATTTAATTCTATTTGGATGTGCAGTGTTTTAGAACAGCTTGTTGGCCATGCTTTTAGGAACCAAAGTAGACAAGCCGTTTGTGTGTGTGTGTGTGTGTGTGTGTGGCCAGATTGCGCATGCTACGCCATATTGGCCCCCCAAGAGACACACCCCATTAAAATGCCACCATCTACCCCTGCCAACACCTAACATATTCAAAACGCTCCCAGAGTGCTCGAGAAATGAGAAATATAATAACCCAGCTTGCCAGCGCTGCAAACGCGTACACAGCACGAAATTTGCACATGCTCTAAGGTTACTCAATTTCACCAGCTTGGAGCTCCACGGTGGCATCCTAACCTCATCTTTTTCATCCCGAAAATACGCTCCGTGCCTACAAACGTGCTCCTGTTGAATTCGGTTATAGGTTTTATCAACAGATTGTCTCAGATCTTAGTGTGTTTTGCGAGAACCGGCACAGGTGGACTCGCCGATCATCGGCGAGGATCCCTCATGACAGCCAGGGACCCTGGAGCTTGCGGAAAGAGCACAGGGGTTCAGGCAGCTGGTTGCTGCTGCAGCGTGATGTTCCTCTAAGGAACAGCTTGATAGGTGGGCGCATCACATTACAGGTTGCCTGTAGTATCCACCAGCACCCAAGCATACGGTAGGAGTGCAAGGGCATCAACACGCTCGTACCCTAACACAACATATACTTAACATTAATTCTTGACATGACACACAGGGTCCTTCACTTCAGGGATGGATTGGGATTTAAAAGCCAACACTGGACCATTACAACACATCGTGGATAATTTCTCACTATAGTAGCCCATTTCCACTTCAAGGAAAAAGTAAAATGTTAACCGAGATAAAGTTTGAAAAGAAATAAAAGACAAATGTGAGATATAAAGTCACAAAGTCATATTAAGAGATCACAACTGAGTGAAATAACACAGTTTGAGGTATAAAGTCAAACTGTGAGATATAAATTCACAATCCTGGGAAATAAAGTTGCAACTGAGAGATATAAAGTCACATTGTGATATATAAAGTCACATTGTGAGTCATATTAGGAAATATAAATTTAGATATGATGGCACATTTTCAGATATGGTCACATTTATGCAATATAAAGTCATTTTGTTAGATATAAAGTCAATTTTATTAAAGGCACAACTGGGATATATAAAGTCACATTGAGAGATATAAAGTTACATTGTGAAAAGCCATATTATGAGATATAATCTCACAATTTTGAGAAATAAAATCACAATCACATTATGCAAAGTCATGAAATATTGTGAGATAAAGTGTCATTGTGCAATATACAGTAAATAGTCACAGACCCGTATATATTTAAATATCTATATGTATATATCTATCTATGTGTCTATCTATATATATAAACTAATTTTATATAGTTTACAAAGATACAAATTTACATTTTGTGATATAACTCATAATTTAATAAGAAATAAAGTCGTGGGATAGTAAGTCAGAACTATCTTTCATGTGATAGAATGCAGCTTCCAGATTCACAAGCATATACTGAAACACAAACTTGTCTGATGTATTACCAAACTACCTTTCTAGATATTTAATGTAGACTTTTAAACCCCATTTATAAAATGATTTCTAGAGTGTCTTTAATGTTTATGTAGCTTGTCACATTGCAGGCGCAGCACTAATAAAATACACAGTAAATGAAGTATCCCTGATAATGCTGATTGAGACTTTGAGATTAAAAAGTCTCATGTTCAAACATATAATTTTTTCATAAAGTAGGAATGTGTGTATTTGATTTGCTTTCATTATGTGGTTATACTGACTTTATTAGGCTGACCTGTACTGTACAGTGCTATTAATATAACAACATCCCCCCATGTTTGGCCTCTAGCAGGTGAGGAGACTCACGGGCAGACAAATAGCAGCAGAAGAGCGATGGGGCAGCCAGCGGCAGGAAAGGAAGTATAGCACCCTGCGGTCAGTCAATGAACGACGCCTGGTGGTATCACCACAGTCTGCTACAAGGTCACTTTCAAAAATCTTAACACTCACAGGCCCTCGATGGTGAAACAAACTCCTAACCCTTAACCAGGATCCATGGCAATCCTCAAAACACATTGGAAAACAAACACTTAATTGAGTGAATGCATGAAAGAGTAGTAGTGGACAACCCCAGTCTAAACTAAGGTCTCACTCAGTGAGACCCGAATCTGAAATATCAAATTACTATTGGTGGAAAAGGTTTCAAAAGGCACCCGACTGGAGATAACTGAGCTCCCATGAAATTACAGAAATCAAGTGTTTGGTGAGTGTTTTTAAATGGATTTCATAAAGTATTTGCAACACATTTAATGGTGTTTTGATTCACTTGCCATGAGAGGATTTGAAAATATGAACTGAAGAAAATGAAAGATCAAAGCTCAGAATGCTGTTTAGAAATTCTCCTGGACAGAACTGTTTCAGAAGTCTGTGAGGAGATTTCTGAAGACCTAACTGAATTTGTTGCTTTTTAACAAATCATTATTTATGACTAATGGCTATGCTACCTCTCAGTTTAGTTAATTCAGCTGGAGGAAGTATATAACATCACAGCTGCTTGAGTAGTTGACTTACAGTACACTGACTGATTCCAGTCCTCCTCACTTAATAGTTCCAGTCCTATCAGTACTCAAAGGGGAAAATCTGATTTAAAATTGCTTAAAAAAATGGTATTGCCTCCTAGGTATACATCTACCAATCTATTTATCCAATTCAGAAATGAACTGAAAATGTCTTTTAAATTCAAATTCAATTTGTGAATTTGAACTGAGCAAAAATGATAGAAGTCAGATAGATAGACAGAAAGAAAAAATTACAGAATGATATATAAATAGACTGAACGACAGACAGATAGAGTGACAGATACAGAAGGCAGACAGATAAAACAATAGAGACAGAACGACAGATAGAATGTAAGAAGTATCAACAGATTGATCGACAGATTCAGATACAGCAGATACACAGACAGATAAAGAGAGAGATACTGTAGATAGACAAAAAACAGAATGAAAGAATGACAGACAGAGACATAGAACGAAATCATGAAGGACAGACAGAACGAAAGAACGCCAGAGAACAAAAGAACAACAGACAGAATGAAAGAATGACAGACAGAACAAAAGAAATATGGACAGAACGAAAGAATGAAGGACAGACGGAGACAATGAAAGAACAACAGACAGAACAAAGAACAATGGAAAGAATGAAAGAAATACAGACAGAATGAAAGAACGGCAGGCAGAACGAAAGAAAGACAGATAGAACAAAAGAACGAAGGGCAGAACTAAAGAACGACAACAAAAGAACGACAGACAGAACGAAAGAACGACTGACAGAATGACAGAGACGGACAGAAAGAAAGAATGAAGGATGGACAGACAAAATGAAAGAACAACAGACAGAATGAAAGAATGACAGACAGAGCAAAATAAATATGGACAGAACGAAAGAATGAAGGACAGACGTACAAAATGAAAGAACAATGGACACAATGAAAGAACGACAGATAGAACAAAGAACAATGGAAAGAATGAACGAAATACAGACAGAATGAAAGAACGACTGACAGAACGACAGAGACAGACAGAAAGAAAGAAAGAATGAAGGAAGGACAGACAAAATGAAAGAACAACAGACAGAATGAAAGAAATATAGACAATGAAAGAATGACAGACAGAACGAAAGAATAAAAGACAGAACAAAAGAATGAAGGACAGAACGAAAGAAATACAGACAGAAATGACAGAATGACAGACAGAGCGAAATAATGACAGAAAGAACAAAAGAACGTCAGGCAGAATGAAGGACAGATGGACAAAATGAAAGGACAGACAGAACAAAAGAAATACGGACAAAATGAAAGAATGAAGAACAGACTGACAAAACAAAAGAACGATGGACATAATGAAAGAACAACAGACAGAACAAAATAATGATGGAAAGACTGAAAGAAATACCGACAGAACAAAAGAACAACAGACAGAACAAAATAATGAAGGACAGATGGACAAAATGAAAGAACGACAGACAGAACAAAAGAATGATAGACAGAACGAAAAATACAGACAGAATGAAAGAATGACAGAGTGAAAGAATGACAGACAGAACAACAGACAGAATGAAGGACAGATGGACAAAATGAAAGAACGACAGACAGAACAAAAGAAATACGGACAAAATGAAAGAATGAAGAACAGACTGACAAAACAAAAGAACGATGGACATAATGAAAGAACGACAGACAGAACAAAATAATGATGGAAAGACTGAAAGAAATACCGACAGAACAAAAGAACAACAGACAGAACAAAATAATGAAGGACAGATGGACAAAATGAAAGAACGACAGACAGAACAAAAGAATGATAGACAGAACGAAAAATACAGACAGAATGAAAGAATGACAGAGTGAAAGAATGACAGACAGAACAACAGACAGAATGAAGGACAGATGGACAAAATGAAAGAACGACAGACAGAACAAAAGAAATACAGACAGAATGAAAGAATAGCAGACAGAATGAAAGAATGAAAGACAGAATGAAAGGACAACAGACAGAAGGAAAGAACGACAGACAGAACAAAATAATGAAGAACAGATGGACAAAAGGAAAGAACGACAGAGCAAAAGAACGACAGACAGAACAAAAGAACAACAGACAGAATGAAAGAGAGAGTGACAAAATGAAAGAACGACAGACAACAAAAGAAATACAAACAGAATGAAAGAATGACAGACAGAATGAAAGAACAATGGACAGAACGACAGACAGGCAGACAGAACGAAAGACACAAAATGAAAGAGAGAATGACATTTATTAATTTACATAAGTCAGAATTTTGGCTTGCAAAACAAAATCAGTGTTTGAGAGTGACAGAGCAGATTCATTTGTTGAGCAGGTCCAGCAGAGAGTATGTTAGAATAATTCCTAGTAGAGTAGCACAGAATTGCCAGTACTCTCTACCAGTGTGTAGTAACCTACTTTGAGCACAGTCTCCCCTGCAACACAAAATAGTGAAAAATGCCTGCCAAACATGTTGCTAACAAAACAACTGTGGAATTATGAATTGGATTTGTAAACCACATTTCTAATCAAAGCCAATCAAACAAAACCCAGAGGAGGGTAAAGGGCTGGGACACTTAAAGAGATAATCAAGAGACCCCAAGCACCAAAACATCACTTCTACAAACACAAAACCACAAAGGAACGATGGTGTTTTCAAGCACTTCAAGTACCAAATCTCAATCGTGCCACTTTTATTTTGTACATCCAAATTACGACTGTTAGGAACAGCCTAGGGAGGCCTACGGTTTTATGAGACCACAATTGTGCTAAGTTGGTACGGTGGAGTGCAAATTAGTTTTCCCTATGCCTCACATTCTGGCATTGCTTTCGGATGCAAAAGATGTGCTAATTTATGTCCATACATTAAGATCAAGAAGAAACTACATTCATTACGGAATACAGAGGAGCATATATTGTTATCACAAAATCCCTGCATATGCTCTCCAGCAATGAGTCCTCTGACATAAACATATGGATGCTTGTTATGCCAACCCCCCAATTTGATTATCATATAACTGTAATTGCATATAATTGATGTTACCTACCATAAAATATGTTAAAATGCATAATGGCCCAGTACGGTATTTATAGACGCCGTAATGAGTATATGAACGCGCGCTCCAAATGCTGAATCTGTGATTAGCTTCACGCTGTAGATTGAGTGCGCTGTGGCACTTGGCACGGCTGCCGCGGGGCTACATAGTTCACTTCAGCCCTTTATTAAATCATAATCATCTCGGTTATAAGGCGCAGCAAAACACGTCCCCAATTGATCCAACAGACAGCAGTGCAGGCGGCTCCGCATAGGGTCGAAGCAGCAAGATTAAACATCCGTAAGAGCATTAGGACACATAAGAGCATTACGTAGACACACAACACATGCTCAGGCTCCGAACGGGTTCAGCCGTGGTGTTAGACACCGTGAAGGATGCTTGGTGAGCAGGGAACTATCAGTGACAGCATTGCCACCTGTTAAGCACACCATATTGGCTCTAATGACATACAGGACTGTCCATCTGTAGCAATGGTCAACAGCACCTAAGGCATTTTTAGTCTCGTAATTCCCCATTCCGTCTCTCTGCTGCTTTCTCTCACTCCCTCTTACTCATTCTGCTGTCCACGGGACCCTAATGAAGATCAGTGCTTGTCTTCTTACTAACTCTAAACGGCTGTCCCATTTGAGCTCAGTGATCAAATGTGTCTAAAACTATTGGGTGGATGTGTCTGGATCTGGAGTTGGGTATTAACAGCATGGGGGGTCTCCATTAAATTCTGCAGGAGCCAACTCACAGACAGGAAGACGGTCCCAGAAGAGAACGCAAGAGGGGTTTTTTTCTAATCCACAGTGCCGTCTGACTGCCTCAGGCAGACACGCAGAATCATCATCATTCATTTACTCAACGTATTACCCCACCGCCTTCCCCAGCCGCTCAAACTGCAGCTTAGGGAGATGGCAAGAGAAAAAAGATGAGAAAAAGACAGAAAGAGAGAGGTGGGAATTGTGAAATAGCAAAACAATGCTAGATATACAGTGCCAGTCAAAGTTTTGGATACTTCTGATTATGATGTTGATATTGAATATGATATTAAAGATCTTTTCAACTAAAGGCTTGTAGTTAAATACTTGGGAGACAACAGAAAATTACACTACAAAAATCATTTTCTTCTTTTTACAGTTTTTAAAATGAATGAATAAATAAACAAGTTAAGTTTACTTGAACTAAAAATCAAAATGGACACATTTTCTTGTTTTAAAGAAAAATCTCACAAACTTGAAATGATGATTCATGCTTAGAAGAAAAACATTCAGTTATTTACTTTTTTATTATGCTTAATTATCCTAATTTATTACCTAACACAAAAAGTAAATGTATTTTGGAAGACATTTAAATAGTTTTACTGGATAATAAATTATCTAGCAGTATCTGTATTGTGTTCAATTATAAATGTACATTTAAAAGTATTTTAATAAAAATATTATAATAAAGAAATAAAATAAACGAATAAAATATATATATATATATATATATATTTAAAAATAAATATAATTGATGCTGGAGAAGTTCACTTCACTGGGAACTTCTGTCAAATAAATAAATAAATGCATAATTAAAAAGTGATGTATCAATGTAAATGGTGGCTACCTAGGGTGGCTAAAAACTAAAATATAAAATAGTTTTGTTTAACATTTTTGGTCACTGCATAATTCCCAATTTGTATCATTTCATAATTTCATATGTAGGTATGTCTAAAATTTGACTGGTACTGTAAGTCACGGGCACAGTTCAACACTTTGATCCTCCAAACGGGGTCAGCAATGGAGTATGACTCACAGAAGAGAAGTAATGTTATTTTTCACCCTCCACCACCAGGCTCTTGATTTTCTGATGAGAAGAGCAATTGTTCATCACAGCACATACTGTAGCTTTAACAGAGTAGAATCAACGGCTGATTAAGAGGCTGATTGAAACATTATTCTGTGACCTGCAGAGCTGGAAGCTGCTCATGGGATTCTAAATAGAACAAAGACAAGGAAAAAGGCTGTGGACTAATGATAATACATTAAGATCAGTGATGTGATAAACATCCAGGCACAATGTTCTGTGGGAGATGTCTTTCAGTCTCAGTGTGAGCTTTTTCCCCCAATTCACTGTGTTGAGGGTCATATTGGTTAGTGATCTTTGATTTTCCTCTGCCAAAGTGATTAAACTCAGCTCATTATTCAATTAGAAATAAGTGGTTATTTAGATAAATGCAAACGTCAATTAATGTCAATTAAAAGTTGATAGCAATGAGTTGTTCTGTTTTTCCCATACAGTGAAAGTCAATGGGGTCCAAAACAACACTGGACCCCACTGTGCAAAAAAAGACATTTTTCAAAATATTTTCCTTTGTGTTTCACAGAAATAAAGTCATACTGTATACTGTTGTTCAAACGTTTGGTGTTTTTTTTTTTAACAGGAATTTTGGTGTGAACTATCTTTTTAAGGAAATCGTAAGGAGTTCTTACCCTTCCAATGAGCACTGGTTCTGGACCAGCATACTCTTCAATGACAAAGAACTGGTTCCAGATCCAGCTTCGACGTCTTCTGGATCGAGAGATTTCCCCTTTTTGTTGAATCCGGCCCTCATCTTCATCCTCATCCATTTCCTGGAAAACAAGGCCTTGTGCATCTCTGCCAGGGCGAGAGTCCACAGTCATCTCTCTGCTCTCCTCCACCTCCTTCCTTCCCCATTCCGGATCTGGTGGGAGTTTTAGGATATGACTGCTGTCAATGGGTTCTGAAATTTTAATCAATGGATTCTGAGTGGCGCCGAATGGCATACGAACACTCTGATCTGATTCTCTTTTAACGTCAAGACTCTTCTCAGTCAGTGAACTGAAAGCGTCAGGCCGATGTCCCGAGTCAATCTGAGATGGAGTGTGTGATATGCCTGTATCGCTCTGACCAGCGAAGGGGTTTGTCTCCGTGACAGGCATGATCTCACTTTGGGGAGTTGATGCTAAGTGAGTAGTGAAGTGTTTGTACTTCCATGAAGCAGTGCCAGGTGCACCTCTCACCTCAGTTTTTCTGTCCCCCTCACCTAGATCCATAGTGAATCCGCTAAATTGTTTAAAGAGAGTGTGAACGGTCTGATCTGGATTTAGGCTGGTATTTGTAAAAGTACTTGAATGCAGCTCTGCAGTCAGGTTATCCAAGTTATAAAGTTCAGGATTGCCTATCCTGTCTTGTTTTTTCATTTTGAATGCCTCCACCTGACTGTGATCCATGTTGATCAAATCTCTTTTCCTGCTGTGACTCATTTTACCTGGAATATTTAGACCTGGAACACTGTGAAGCTGGGAATTCACAATCCGTACGAGGTTTTCTTTAGATATCAATTTTAATAGGCTTCCAGTCAGATTAAATTTCCGAGGTGAATCTGGAGTGACTACTTTTGAACCCGCTGTAGTGTGAACAGCAGAATTTGAACTTGCTCTGGTTCTTGAGGGGATTTTGAATCTGGTTCTGTTGAAGTGTATGCCAGAAGTTGTCCTGTGGTGCATCGGGATCCATTTGTCAACTCTTCCACCTTTCTTTGTGTTATTTTTGCCCCTTTTAAACTCTAAAATGTCTCTAGAGTCATCAATTGGAACTTGTACCTTTAAATTTGCTTGATCGGAATCTTCGTTTATTTGCACAGGTGGTTTGGCATTAAACCCAACAAAGTTTTCCTTGGTGAAGACGGGAGAAGCTTCATGGCTCTGGTGAGCTGTGATCTGCTCCTCAACTTCCTCAGGACCAATCAGTTCTTTGATTCTTGTCATTGTATTGCCATTCCTCTCCAAACTTGTATCCCATTGGTCAGTTGCTCCATTTCCTGTATGCTGGGTGTGAATCGAGCTCACTCCCCTTCTCCGAACAATCTTAGTGACACAGGCTCCGCCTACAAAACAGAGGCACACCAATAGGAGCACCCTCCTGTCAATCATGTCGTCCGTTTGTGATGTATTAATTTAAACAACAACTGATGAAAAGACGTGTTCGCTTTCCAGTTGTCTTCATTCTTTTGTTCTTCTCAGTTCACTCTTCCCCACTTATTCCTCCATTACACCACCTTCATCTAGTTTACGCAGAGCATTTGTTAAGTCACTTGTGTTCACTTTATGTATCTCCCTCTATCTCGCAGAGCTTCTGTGTTTTGGTGCTGGCAAAACGTTTTACTCAGTTTCCCACAGAGGGTTGGATGCCCTAGGAGAAAAGATAAAGATAATTAAGTTAAAACTTTAATCATTGCAGTATGTTAATTAAAAGTGGAACGACAAGGCAAGGTAGCAGAACACACAGCCAGGCTGATTCATTAACGTATGAGTAATCGCAAGACAGTAACATCAGCAGCATCATTAGAATTCAATATGAGCCAAGGTGGCTGATATTTCCTTGTACTGTCAGATGTTGCAAGTATCATCAGAAGGCTTATAGGAAAATTGTGTTATGGCATTTCATTTGTGCTCACTGAAGACAGATGCCTGGTGGGTAGCGCACATAGTGGCACTCTGGATCCAGATCATGTGTTGTTTCCTGTCTTAACTATGACTCTCATGTCCAATAAAAGCCAAAGGTCTATTTGAAATGTTAAATTCAAGGTTTTGTATGTTCCCATATGGTAATGTAATAATATAACAGTGAACAATACTTTTAAAGCATTTATTATCTTTGTTAATAAGTTAATCTCTACATGTACTAATATATTTTTTAACATTTCAAGTTGTATAAATTAACATTAGCTGATGTATTATGATCAACCATGAATTAACAATGAATACCTGTGTGTATATATAAATTAACATTAACCTACTTTAATAAATGCTGTAAAAAAAATGACCAAAAAAAATTATACAAATAAATATAACAGACATATTTATACTCTCATTGGCTAGCATGCTGTATGTCCAATTACGTTCACATCAGTGTGTTTAAAATATCTTGGGTCACATTCTGGGTTGATCTTTTACATAATTGTCCTATTAATAGCACATATTACATATTTTAAATCAGTGGTTCTCAACTAGAGGGCCGGGACCAACTTGGGGCCTCAGCACAACTTCCAAGGAGGGCACAAGATGGCCTAAAAGTATTTCAAATAAGACAAAATAAGCTTGAAAATAAGCTAAAAATTAAGATACTAACTGACATTATTTGACAACTGCCATTTATGGTCTTGGAAAACCTGAATGTATGAGGTAATTTTAAAAGTGTGATTTCTAGACCTGGAGAAGTCATGGAAAAATTTCTAAGGAACAAATTTTTTCTAGTTATGTCAAGCTCGAAAATATTTTTGTACTCACTATTTGTGAGTAAATCCCTGTAACCACAAATGACTTTAAATGTCATGTACATTGGTAATGAAAAGCCTTGAATTTTAATCATTTAATACAAAAATCGTTATATACTGCCATTCTGTAAATAAAAAACGTTTTACAAAGAGCAACTTTTTCATTACAGAGAAAGTACCAGAAATATACCTTCAAATATTGTCTTTGACAATTGGGAGCCTTGAACCTCAAAAAGGTTGAGAACCAACAATTTATTTCATATAATTTTTGGGGTGACCTATGTAATTTATTGAAATCAACTGTAGTGGTTTTTAAAGTGTAGCACCTCATTCTGAGCCTCCCTTCTGTGTCAACACTTCAAAACCTAGTTCAAGTGTTCCAGTTCAAGTGTTTATTTGTTTTTTGAGCAAACAAGATAAATATCCGTTCAAATTGATTTTGGAAAAAATTTATTCAAGCATGTCCTAACTGAGGACTGAGGGAGAAAAAACACAAACCATTTGAGCATATTTTTTGCTGAAATGAATGACAGACTTCTCAAGCATTCAAGCATGCCATCTACTTCTCTAATAGAAGCTCCTTCCAAGTTGGTGATGCATCATTTCACAGGTTGATTTTTTGCAATTACCTGGAAATGAAGCTGTTTCTACCACAATACATTAGGAATGGTGCAATTTTACAGTTTAAGTGTGATATTGAATGAGGCTGTCTGATTTCTGTAGATATGAACAATGAGGCACTGCAGTGTGAGTTGTGTTTATGAAGAGTAATGAACAGTAAGTTGAATGATGGTAATGGTAAAACTGCGTAACACTGCATGATGGGTTGTGTATGTGCACACAGATGCCCTGCGGGACATATAATTGCAAAACAAAGAATTGTGGACTACAGAACTACTTCGACTCAAGAGCAGTGTGTTAGAGCAGTGTGTTAGAGCCCTGGAAACTGCATAAAGCCAGCCAATCAGACCATAACTGGCTCTTTTAACCATTTTTATGAGCAGTACACTTCAGACATTCAGCGAATAAAAAATACTGTGGATTTAACTGCAGACGGATGCACTATAGGCCTTCTACACTACATTTAACTCTTGCTTAATGTCTTTTTAAACACCAGGTAAAGGCCAGTTGTAACCCTGGGTTAAGCAACTTTTGTCATTTTGAAAGGGGATTAACACTGATTTGCAAAGTTTAACCCCAAATGTATAACGTGATTCTAGGATGCCATGGTGAGTTGATTAGCAACAGATAATTTCCAGAAAATTTCCATGCTCCCACATTTAAGGGAAACAGTGATGACAAATGTGTTAAAGTCAACATGAAATGAAAATTCACAATATTTTCTGAATGCATGTTAATACTGTGAATGGTTCATTCATACATCCAAATGTTAAAACTCAAACTTCAGGTGAAAATACTGTCACTGCTTCTGTTTCATCACAACTTTTACAGGATCGATAAAGAGATGCTATATTTAGAATATCTTCAGCAGACACAAGACAACCAGAGCGACGACACAATGACATTCCCACAGACAGACAAGCAGTTATTAAAGCAGGTCACATCCTGTCAATCAATGGTAATCACCTCATGAATATGCAAATAAGAACTTTAACCCAGCATTCACAAACGCACAGTGTGAAATCTATGAATTGCTAACCATGAATAAAGTATGAACTGTGTGAAACATGGATAAGATAACCGAGGATTACATGAACCAAGTGTAAGAAGCCGATAATTGCTGAGTAATGTGTCGTGAGTGTTATGTCCGCTGTAAATGCTGTGACATGCAAGTACAGTAGCTGCGCTTTGGGTCTTGTCAACACGCCTACTGAAGTATAACCGAATGCTGTGTATCCTCACAGGATCCCCAAACTTGCTTCCCTCTGCCTCCTGATTATTCACCCAAGCCTTCATTCCTTAACAAATATACCTTCTGTCTCCTAAAAGCTTTTCTGTTCATGTTATATTTTCTCTCTCGTCACCTTCTCCCACTCACCACCTGTCTCTCTCTCTGCTGTCCCTTTCCATTTCACAGCATTGTTTTAATATGTTATCCTCTGCTTCTCTCTCCTTTTCTTCAGCTACCTCCACGTCAATCATGATTGTGCTTTAACCTCTCTCACCTTCTGCGCTTTGACTCGCTTCGATCAATCAGCCAATCTCCACAGTGACATTGGGATTGACGGCTGTCTGGCACCTGCACTGATGCTAAACTAAATGAACCTGAAGCCGAGAGTCTTACCGGCGATTCTTATAGATTATACAAACGAAAAAAAAACTTTACCATGCTACAACGGGATCCAAGTCTGCCCAGCAGCAGATTTCTACAATGAACAAACTAAACAGCTGTTTGCCATTGCATAGCAGTTAAGGTTCATACAAAAGTGGATTTGTTTTTGCTTAAACAACAGATGAATATGCGCTAAACAAATCATTCATGCAGATAGGGTTGATAGGAAACTGCTGATAGATTGTTGTGCTCTCAATTTAACATGCTTGAAAACTACGAAGAGGCAAAATTGCAGAGGCAGTGAAATCTTCCTGCCAGCAGTGACAGTTTCTTTAGATTAGATTCATTAGATAGGAACTTTTTTCCACACTGGCTGACTTATTATTGATGGCTAGACGGTCATAACTTGGGTGCAGATTTGGATTTGGACAGTGTAAGATTATTTGTAGTGGCACTGACTGAGTGTAATGCAAGTACTGAATACAATGAAAGTGCAGTGTCTCATGTTTTCATAACACACAACAGCTGTTTCCTTTTATAAACCATGTTTTTTACAGCTACAGTACAGATGTTTCACATTTAAAGTTATTTTATGAAATCAAACTGCTTTTAAATAAAAAGAGTAAAAAAACAAGAACAGAGATTCTTTAAAATATATATAAATAAATCAAACTCCAGTGTATTTTTTGGACATTTAAAAGGAGTGGACAAATCAAAATTGGCCATATTTATTACTCTAGTATTATGAATGATTTATTGCATATGTTTTTCTAAAGAAACAAAATAGTTTGTGTTCATAATTTTTAACCCAAATATAATAACTAAAAAAACCTTTTTTTTCCCGCTGACATCACTTAGGCCATGAGCTATTAGATAATATTAACCAAAAGAGCTTTAGCAAACATAGATATCGTTTGATTCAATTCTGTTACACAATATTCACTTTTCACAATCCAGTCAATTCCCAGTGAACAATATTCAAGCCTCATTCAAATACTTTTCCTTCAATGAAAACTTTTTCACTGAGATGCATTACAAATGCATTACATTAGGAAGGTAAAATAGGTAGCAAATGGCAATTTATTTTGAAAATGCTGGAAACTAAATATTTCTTTTAAATATTATTTTACATGGAAAAGATCTTAAACACATTTTCAACACATTTATAATACGTAAACAAGGAAATCAGTCAAAGCGGAAAACAAAAATTTCACATTTTAGCTTTTCAACTGTTAGATACAGTTATAACCAACATATGGAAAACTTCCATAAAAATGGAACAGTTAGGGATTTCTGTGTACCTATCTACCTGTATATTTGTACAGTTATCAAGTCAGAGTTAAAACCAAACCTGCTTAATTGAGTCATCGCCTAAATTAGCTCCAGACATCAAACAAATTAGGTTTTTATTTGATTTCTAGAGCTACCTCAGATGATGCCCCATTAATGTAGGATTGGTTTAATAGTAATTTCATAGTAGATGGGAAAGAAGTTGCAGTCTAATGCTACAGAGATCCAGGCTGCTAACACAAAGGTCGCTGGTTTATTTCCAGGAAGGAGTGTCCCACTGGAGAGGTTCTGTGACAGCAGTTGTGCTCCTGAGTGAGACACTTAACCTCGCTCTGCCCCTGACTAAGGCTCTTAACACCAGCTTGTTTAAGTGCCTCTGCTCCAGGCAGACTGTCCCTCCAATTACGGTGTTACTTTAAATAAAGTGTCTGCAAAATGACAAGTAACCATGCTGGATATGTTTAAAAGCTGTGTATCTTAATAAAACCGTTTTCATGCTCCAGTCCCCAAAATATGCACACAGAGAATTACAAGTGGCACAAATTGTCTTTGCATATTTCGCTCAGCCTATTTACTCACCCATCTACAGTATACAAATGTACGTGCAAATCTGGACGTTGTGGGGAAAAAGCTCCCATTTGTGATTCAAAATTCTGTCCTGAATTAACCTGCATAGTTCAAGTACAACTAACACATCTTACTTCAGCAAAAAAAAAGGTTATGCATTACAATACTTTGCAGGATATTTGGTTTTTCATTAGGTGTTTTGATGCAGCTCTGCCTACGCTCTACTGATGGAGCCAAGTGACAAAAAAAGAGGAATTTCTTAAGGCTACAAAAAGCTACAAAGAGCCCTTTCTAAGGAAGAAATCAATAAAGCTGTTGCCAACTTGAAGAATGAAGAAGAATTAAGCAGTAAAGTAAGCAAAGTCAGCAAAGTAATAGCTGTGCTAAACGCTAATCGCACTTTGCATTAAAAGCTGATGGGACGGTGTACCTAAGCAAGAAGACATGCTGGTTGTGAGGTCATGGAGATGACTCAAGAATATTAATAATGGTCCATTAAAGTCATGTCGGAAAAATCACATCTACGTGTTGAACGTACATGAACATCACCACAAGTCCTAAGTAGAAGTAGGAATTCTAGAAAACTTGGGATTTTCTTTACTCTTTCCTGACTTTCTGAGATGAGGGTGAGTCAATGAGAAAACATTTCAGACACAATTGAAGCAGCGTCTGTATTAATGGTAAATTTGTTCAAATTAATGAATTATTTTTTTCATTTACAATAAAACTTGCATGTACAAAATACCACTGTATTATACAGTTTTCATGGATAGTATAGTACAATTACGATACAATATGTAATGATTCTGAATTTATAGCTCCTTCTTTAATTCTTAATTCTGAATAAAAACATTAAAAATCAAAAACACACTGCTCAGTCTTTACTAATCGTTTTGTAGAAGCAGAGTTTAAAACCTTTTTGAATTCTATGCAGAAAAGGTAAATCGCCATCTTGCTTTCGACCAAAGTTATTTGAACACACCTGACTTCCCCCGAAGGACTTGAATCCACCATAAGAATATGCTTAATTATTTCAGTATAGAATATTTCTTCAGTTCAAAACTGAAATGTAAACAGTCGTAACACTTTAATTAGAAACTAAATTATTTAAACAACAAATCAACAGCATATTAAGTGGCAATTCAACATAAAACTAAATTCACACGATTTGAAAAAGCAATCATTCTTGTCGACCAATTCAAGTGCTTAAATGAACGTGTGGTATATATTTTATACAAACACCATTTCATTTGCATACAAGGATTTAGGGTTCTGATCCGCCTACTGTTATTTTTTCTTTTAATAAACCATTTATACACATATTCAATACCTGACACAGGAACACATTTTATTGCTTTCAATTTAATGCATTTGGCTAGTGTTATTAATCATAAAGAAAATAACGTGAAAGAAATTATGCAATTAATCATGCCCCCTGACCTGTATGTAAATTTCATAATAAAAATTTCCATTAGAGCCATTCATGCTTGAAGTACCATCTTCATGTTTTTGCTACAACAGACAAACTGCAACACTTATATATATATATATATACAGTGCCCTCCAAAAGTATTGGAACAGTAAAGACAAAATTGCCCTGTTGGCTGTGGAGTCAAGACATTTGCAAATATGATTAAAAGATGAATATGAGACAAAATTACAGAATGTCACATTTTATTATTAGCCGTTTCAACACATACATGTTTTACCAAATAAAAAGAACAGCACTTTTAGAGTTCATCCCACTCATTGATGTGAGCATAAGTATTGGGACAGTTGAACATAAGGCAGATATAAAAGATTAAAAGCTATTATTTAGTTGCAGATCCCTTGCTCACAATCACAGCAGTGAGTCTGTGACCCATAGACATCACCAGACTCTTGGTCTCATCCTTTGAAATACTTTTCCCAGCCTTTAATGCAGCCATATCCAATTGTTGCTTGTTTTGGGGAGTTTGTGCCTTTACTCTCCTCTTCAGCTGGTGAAATTCATGTTCAATCGGATTTAAATCTGGAGATTGACTTGGGCAATCTAAGACTTTCAATTTCTTTGCCCTTATAAATTCCTTGACTGAACTGGCAGTGTGTTTTGGGTCATTGTCCTGATGCAATATGAAGCACTTCCCAATGAATCTGGTGGCATTTTCGTGAATATTGGTGGGCAAGATGGTTTTGTACCCTTCCAAATTCATTCTGCTACTGTCATCATACATTGAGAGGGCCTGTACCAGAGACAGCCATGCATGCCCATGCCATGACACCACCTCCACCATGCTTTACAGATTAGGCTGTATGGTTAGAATCATTTGCAGTTCCCTTTTTTTTTTCTCCACATTTTTGCTTTCCCATCACTTAGATAAAGGTTCATCTTTGTCTCATCGGTCCGTAAACACAGTTCCAAAACTCTTCTGGCTCACCTTTGTGCTTTTTTGCAAACTCTAATCTTGCCTTTCTATTTTTGGTGCTGGTCAGAGGTTTGCATCTTGCTGTGTAGCATCTGTAATTCTGTGTCAAAGTCTCCTGAGGACAGTAAATTGTCAGAGCATCACCCCAGCTTTCTGGAAGTTGTTGGTGATTTTACAGACACGTCTTTTAGGATTCATTTTCACAGCTTTTATGATTTGTCTGTCATCAACTACTGTTGTTTTCTCAGCCGATCAGGTCGTTGTTGGTTGCTGGTGGTTTCCAAACTCTTGATTTCTCCATGCCCTTTGTTTTTGCTAGAGCTCTAATTGACTTCCTCTTTTCTTTTAGCATTCAAATTGCTTGCTTTTCTCTCAAAGTCAGCTCCCTCATCTTCATCCTGGTTTGTGTGTCATCATCGATTGCAGGATTCAGAATGCAGAAGTAATGTATATAACTAATACGACACATTCCCTGCTTTTAATATCTGAAGAATTAATGCAATGGGACACAGCTGATCACTCAGAAAGACCTGTGAGGCAACTGTTCCAATACTTATGCTCACATCAGATAGAGGGATGAAACTATAAAAGTGCTGAACTTCTTAGCTGGTAAAACATCTATGTGTTGAATCACCCAATAATAAAATGTGACATTCTGTAGTTTTGTCTCATATTCATCTTTTAATCATATTTGTAAATGTCTTGACTCCACAGCCAACAGAGCAATTTTGTCTTTACTGTTCCAATACTTTTGGAGGGCACTGTATATATATATATATATATATATATATATAGGTATATATTGATACAATTAACCAATCAGTTAATCAGTATATAATATAATATAAACATACAATCGTAGAAAAGCAGTAGTGAAACATTATATAAGCATTAATGTAGTTATGTGATAAAATTGCTGCTATCCTGGCAACAGCTACGCTTCTACTGAATTAAATCCTGCTGCAATCTATTTCAAAAAGTGATGTGAACGTGTAATGATGCCTATGCTTATGCCCATCCAATAATGGCTCATGCACATGCGAGGGGGCGTAAAATGCAGGTGGCTGGATTGTTCTATTGTCATGGGCACCAGGGTAACAGCTGAGAGCATAGAGTAAACCAGAGTATCGACATTGTCACATCTGTGGTGGGAGTGTACCCTTGCTCGACATGAACGGCATATGCGAGTGAGAGACTGAGCACAATTCCACTGTTAGGGGAATCAATGCAGGGTAAAAGTGTACAGCTGAAGGTGTCGGGAGCAGTCGTGTCTTAAACTGGAGTGTGTGTGCTGAACCGCAGAACGTAACAGCATCCGATCTTTTCCAGACTTGCCTTTCACTTCATGCGACATGCATCCATACGCCCCACGGACAATCAGAGTATCTCACTGAACTGATTAATTGGGGCCATAAATATTTTTAATTAATTTTTCTTCTCCCCAGGGCTTCGAAATCTCTTGGTTCGTTAGTATTGGAGGCAAATCTTTTCCATCGATCGCCGGAACTCATGGTGCAGTGAAGGCTGTCACCAACTTAACGAGACTGAAAATTTTAATTACGATTCTCCTCCGTACTCCTTACTCACCATTTATTTCTCACTCTCACACATATAACACCTACCCACAAAACACTGTTCTCAATCAGTAAGCCAGAAACACATTCATGCAGACAATGCGCTACATATACGCTCCGTTCCAAAGCTTAGCGCGCTTTGGGTGTGGAAGACATCATAAATGGGCGCTCAACGTCAAGGCTGTTCCAAAAAGTAGGCAACTTAATTACACTGTTTCCTAAAAAACTTGCTTTGACCAAATTTTAAGAAGCATCACATGTATCTTTCACAATAAGAGAATCACAGTATGCACTATGTCAAGTTCAGTAAAAAAAAAACATGGTGAGAAAAAAAAGACAGAAATAGGGATGCAATGATATTAATCTAGCTAATAATAATAAGCAGAAAATTATTTTCATGTTTCAGCCAATATCACTATCAATTACACTATTTTGTCTAAATAAAAAATAAATCAATAAAAATTAAAATGACTTTAAATAGTTCAAATGATAATTATGAAATTATGACAAATTGATATTAATTTTGAGATTTGCTGAAGATTACACTGTTATTAAATTATTAGTGTTTTTAAAGATTAAGTAAACGTTAGATGTTTGCCAAGATAATCTGAATGTAAAATCAGGGAAATGAGCACGCATAAATAAACATACAATATGAAAATAATACATAAAAATGTCTAATCGCTAAAAAAAATAAAAATAAAAATAAAATTCTAATATTGGCCAGTAACTGATCTGGAACCCATATATACTGTGCATTACTATTAGAAATGATTTTAATAATTACATTATAAAAAATATATATATAAAATCTACACTTTTTTTGACAACCCAGACTAAACTATATTTTACCCAGAAAATGGTGTGTTCAATGCATGTTTATTAAAGTATTGCAAAGTGCTGTTTGTATGATACACAGCTGAGTTGCTGCCTACGTATAGCATTCCAAATCAGTCACTTCTGAAGTTGTATTTCAGTTAGTATGTAGGCAGTAAGGTAGCTCTCTAGGCTTTGAAACAGACCTACTATAATGTTCTCGAAAAATCACTTCCACTTCATAACACACATTCCGCAGTAGATTTCAGATCAGAAGCGCACTCTAGGAAACATTATCCCACACATGGCAGAGGAAATAAATAAAGCTAGCTTTGTTATGTTTTTCGCCTCTCTTGCTGTAGTGCTCCAGGGAACAACCTTCTGGACCAAAAGGAGCAAAGGAAAAGAGAAAGCCTAGCATTTGCCTCTTTATTGCCCCATAGAAAAAACAAAGCTCCGCCTACAAATATAGGAAAACTAATGCTGTGCGGAGTGTATGGTGACTGCAGGTGCTCCCCGCTGCGAGACCTTCAGCAGCACAGAAGTACAAAAATGACTTTGAGAGAGTCAGTCTTCCCTCCCTCACAAAAGCTTGAGTGTGAAACAAGAGATCTGAGAGCCACAGCAACAGGGGAAATCTGCCAAAGCGCAGAGGGATAGTGCATGAGGCATTCTGTTTGCAAAAGGAGGATGTATCTACATCTAAATGGATAAAATCCATCGTCCTACAATTGTATTTTACCTAAGGTGAAATTACTAAACTGCTGATCAGTATGCCGTGACTACGCCGGCATGGGGTGTCGACGGGGGGCCGGTGTTTTTTAAAATGCCAGCTCTCTCGGGACACTCAAGAAACAAGCTGGAAGGGGTGAAAGACAACACGATCGTAGACTGAAAAGGACAGAGGGAGTATAATCTAGATGGTTTTCACGTTCCGATAAGTGGCAAGGATAAGTCCACTTCAGGGTGGTTCCCGTCTGGAGGATTAATATAAAAGGATCATTTTAACACAAAAGACAAAAAGGGGCTTAAAACCGCGCAGGGCCTCGGCACGCTGAGAGCGCTTCCGCTGGGGCGAGCGGAGGAGAGGAAATGAAAACTCAGCAATCGGCAGATGAAACGGGACAAGCGCGAGAGAGATAAACAATCTCCGAGCCCTCTGTTACAAAACAGCCTATAAGAGACAATCAATCTGCCTCCCACACCACAAGCCAACTGGAGAAATCTTGCCATCGGTAATCTGATTATGGCTGATGGTTCTTGGGCGCTAAAAGTACAGTGGGAAAATGGCAAACATGGCCTCCCTCTGACCCCACTGTCATAAGCACCTCATTAATAACATAATCAGTATTCACACACATTACTGAGCTTTTAATAATTCATAAATGGCTACAAGAGATGCAATGGGGTTAGCAAACAGAGCGAGAGATAAGATAAGAAACCTTTTGGTATTTGACGTGTTTGCAGTCTAAAATTAACCTTTTGCCAATGGCGAGACATATATACACTACTGATCAAAGGTTTGGAATAATTAAACGTGAAATAATATTACAATTTAAAATAATGGTTTTCAATTTAAATATATTTAAAAATGTAATTTATTCATGTGATTCATGAATTTTCAGCAGCCATTACTGGAGTTTCAGTATAACAATCCTTCAGAAATCTAATATGCTAATTAAATATTAATGGCCAAAAAACATATTTTGCATTGTTTTTATTAAAAAAGTCTCATCACGCAATGAGCCCCAGCTCACTTCCATAAACTCTCAATTAATAAATGCACTAAAGGCCTAAAACCACCTAAATTAATTTTCTTCTTAGCATTAAATTACAAATTAAAATACTGTCTTCCAACAAGTGCAATACTTTCATACAGTGGTGGCCAAAATTATTAGAACACTAGTCATTTCAACAGCTAAAAATGGTTTTAAGTCAGTTATTGCTATCTTTTGCTGTAGTGTGTCAATAGTAAATATTAGGAAATATAGGTTTACATTTCCAAACATTCATTTTGCCATTAATTGTAATAATCCAGTGAGATTTTTGTTTTGTCTGACAACATCCAGTGCTCCACAAAGAGATCTGATCTCATCATCATCCAGTCTGTCTGGAATGACATGAAGAAACAGAACAAACTGAGACAGACTAAACCTAGAAGAACTGTGGCAACGTCTCCAAGATGCTTCAAGAGACCTACCTGCAAAGCTATCTGAAAATCTATGCGTAAGTGCACCTAGAGCAAAAGCTGCTTTAAACACAAAGGATGGTCACACCAAATGTTGATTTAATTTAGTTAACAGAAGTTAATTGATAAAGAAAATCTATTTTTATGACATTATTTTTGACAGCATCCTCATTTTACAGCATTTTTACACAAGTGCCTAAAACTTTTAACAGTACTGTAGCTTTGCAGGTAGGTTTCTTGAAGCATCTTGAAGACGTTGCCACAGTTCTTCTGAATTCAGTCTGTCTCAGTTTGTTCTGTTTCTTCATGTCATTCCAGACAGACTGGATGATGATGAGATCAGATCTATGTGTGGAGTGCTGGACAATTAATGGCAAAATGAATGTTTGGAAATGTAAACTGATATTTCCTACTGACACACTACAGCAAAAGATAGAAATAACTGACTTAAAACCATTTTTTAGCTGGTGAAAATACTAGTGTTCTAATAATTTAGGCCACCACTGTATCCATTAACATCTCCAAAAGGAAACCGTTATGTGTGAGCCACAACATCTGCTTTAGCAACCACTGATTTTAATTTCTTGTCACTTACATTGAGGTTTAACCAAGTATTATATTGCAGTTTCAGTAAACTGGCAAATAACTGCTTTATTTACTCACCACAACACATTTCCATTCACCTCTGTGTTTGTCTCATGATTTAATGATTCTAACCGAGTCGTTTGTGATAAATGGTGAGGAGGACTGCAATTTTATTTTTACGCTGCACTATACACTGGAAAATGGACTTTCAAGCTGTCTAGTTACATCTTATAATGATAACTTCTGCTCAGTCATCGGTTTTAGCAACTCATGTATGCCAGTGTTTCACAGACAGAGAGTTGCCAGAGAAGATTTGCTGGTGAGTCAGAAAGTGCGGAAACATTTGCTGAAATTACACCTGATGCCCATCAAGAGTCTTTCTTCTTCTTCTGCCTCAGTGGCTCTTGACATCAAAAAGCCATCTGATCTCTTCAGAACAGCACCTGACATTTTACAGAATGGCCTTTGCAATCTTTGCCTCTCTCCACTCAGCAAAAGCTCTATGTACTGTATGTTTATGCTTGTGTGGATTCACTACATGCTTACACACGGTTAATAAGGCAAATATGTCAAGATGATGTTAATTGGATACATTTTAATTGAATTATTTACATGAAATGCTGGTTAATTAAGAAATCAATATTTGCTGAGAAAATTCACCAATAAAGACAATTCAAAGACTAATTTTTTTTTTTTTTTTAATATGATTAGAAAGGAAACACAATTTTTAGAAAAGGAAAAAAAAAGCTTCAGACCATAGAAGATATTATGGAAATAAATGAATGAGATACAAATTCATAAAAATTAGCCACTGATTCCTCAAAACATAAAATTGGTATGAATTACCAAAATGTTGGAAAAGATGAAAAAATGGCTTTACAGTAAGAAAAACAAAGTTTAAACCAGTTTAAAATGGCTTGGTTTAATCTGGTCTCCTAGCCAAGCTGGTCTTCAGCTAGTCTACACTCTTACAAATAAAGGTTCATTATTGGCATTGATGGGTCCATGAAGAACCTATAACACCCATGGAACCTTCGCATTGCACAAAAGGTTATTTACAGTAGAAAAAGGTTCTTTAGAATATTAAAAGGTTCTTCACACTAAGAAAAAAATGGTTCTTTTAAGAATTGTTTACTTAAAGGTTCTTTGAGGAACCAATAATGGTTCTCTATAGGGCCTTTCACACCAGAGGAACTTCATAGTTCCTAGAACTATTGGCGGAAGTATCCCTTTTTTGGCATGTTCGCACTGCAGGAACTAGGAACGTATTTAGTTCTTCATTTGGGGGAACTAAATTAGCTTCTACTTCAGAGTAGGGTCTAAAACAGTTCTATAAGAACTACCAGTAACATAAGTGTACGCTGATTGGCCAAACGCATACGAAACACCGGCTACACGGAATTTTTAAAAAGCCACGTAAAAATTTTTACGCCACGAACATGGAAAACATCGATAATGGCATTTACTTGTCTGCAGTGTTTTGTTTTTTTCTCAGCCTCGATGATAAGTAACACTGCCAGTTGTCATAGGAGATTTAGTCAGATTTTCATGCTTTTTCAATTGCATAAATTGTATGTTTACATTCCATCTCCGTTATCACGAAACCCACAACACACAACAAAAATAACTCCGATCACACCATTCTCCATTCACCAGTTGTTGACGCTTGTAAACGCAGCAAATAAAGACTTCACTGTCGGCCGCTTCAAAGTTCCCACTGCCATGCGAATGCAGCCAGGAAAACAGCCCGAGGGAGAAATTGGTTCTCTAGGAACCATTCTGCTGGCTAGGTCCAAGAACTAAGTTCCTAGAACTACACTGTGCGAAAGCGCCTTATGGCATCACTGCGAACACCCACTTTTGGAACCTAGTTGGGCTCCCAGCCTGACCAGCTGAAAAAACCATCCTACAGATCATTTTGACCAGGTTGGAGAGCAGTTAAGACTAGCAAACCTGATGAGACTTATTTAAGATGTTTTCTAGGGATCTTTAAACCTTTGAACGGTCTTTGTATGTATAGTTCGATTGTAGTATCAGGTGAGACGTGCAAAAACATGAATATCTCACTTAAAATTGACTTGCTCTGGTGTTATATATTTATTATTTTATTTATTATTCTCACATAATTAACATGTTAAATTGACAAACCAATTTAAATATGAAAGGTTGTAGTGTCTCACGCACACCCGTCTCTTATAAAATACACAGCCTCTCAACAAGGTAAAACTGCTTCAACAGATTAAAGCACCTTCATTCTGTTTATTTCCAAGAGACCATAAACCGCCTCTCTTACTGTAAATGTTCCTGTAGAAGCTCAGCTGGACAGGCAGAAGACATCTGAAGCTGAAAACATCCAAATAGCCTCAGGTTAACCAAGAAAATGTAACATTTCAAACACTACAATCCATAAGAAAAAGACAATGCCTTTGTCGTAAAGCCTGAAAGAGAATAATGACCCTTAATATCTCATTTTACTAATTACTACTCATTTGTCATTAAGCTGATGGTTTCATCCAGAGCAATTTACAATAGGCTTATTATGGAAGGGCCCCTGTGGTGCAACTTGGGGTAAAGTGTCTAGCTCAAGCGTGCGATCCATTGATCAATCCTTACGAGGTTTGAACCTACAGCTTTTTGATTAGAAGCCAAGATCTTAACCTCAAGCCTTTTTAAAAAACTCGAGTAAGTTCATACAACAACAAACGCTTCCATTGTTGCCTATAGTTACAATCTAGTCTCTGAAATATCTATGAGAAGAGAAAAAAGCAGCAGCACAGTAGCTCCACAGGGCACATCCTCTAGCTGAATGGCGATAAAGTGAACTTCTTCAGCAAACACAGATCGATTGGCTTTGCTATCCGCCTTGCTATAAAAGCTCAGAACTGACATCTTATGTGAATCCAAATATAACTGAATCACACGTTTTCTTACTATGTCTCAATTTACTTGTGAAGGGTTCTGTAGCCTAGAGCATTTTTTCGCTATGTCATTAGAACTACCTTTGCATAGTTCTAAACTTTAGGGATTCGCTATGGCTGGAGGTACTGATCAAGCTAACAAGCTTAGAGCAGTGCTAGCTGAATGCTATGTTGTGGGGTGCTAAAAAAATAAGGGTTTAAGTTTGTTTTTGGGTTTTGTGAGATGCCTGAGGCATTTCTGTGACTATATTGCTAACCCACCTTGGCCCCACAAACCACCAGCTCCTGTGTGGCAGGTTGGATGATTATATTTGTTGTTCAAGTTGTGGCTGGAGCAGGCTGTCTGAACAGAAGTCTATGAATAAATTGGGAGTTTGAAAGAGAAGAAAGTTACTTTTTTAGTAATAAATATGAAAAACAGTTTCTCAGCTGTGCAGTGTTGGGAAGTCCAACACATTTGAATTAATCAGTTTTGAACTAACAGTTAAACGAAACAAAAAATGATTCAGTGACTCTTCACAAAAATGATCATGGCAAGTATTCACAGAAAAAAAACCCCGAAAATATACTGGTATTTTTTTTTTTTTTTTTTTTTTTGGCACAACATTATCCAGTAATTTTATGGACATTTCCGTTAACCTTACATAACAGAATCTAGAACAGAATTCCTAACAGAATCAAGTACAAAATTCAAAATACAGGTAAAATGCCTGTAAAAAAAATAAATAAATAAATACGGAAAATTACTTCATATTAATATAGTACATTGTGCCCTGTTTTTACAGATTTTGTTTTACAGTGCATTGTTATTTTAGTATTATTTATATACTATTATATAGTACTTTTTAAAATGTTGAAATAGCTTTGATTTTTATATTTTCAGTTTTCATTTACATTTTTTGTATTTTTTATATTTCCATTTTTGTGCTTTTGTGTGCTTTTGTCATTTTTATTATTTTTTTTATTTTAATTTCGGTTCCGTGTTTTCCCCCCATTTTTGTTTTAGCTTAACTTATTTCAGTTACTTTTAAAGCAACACCTCTAATCGTTTAACTCTTATCTTTCCTTTTATGTTTTTTAGGTGTCAATTTTTCATTTAATATATAATTTTATCTGAATTCAGGTTTATTTCAATTAACGAAAATGTTTTAGATTTAGTTAACAATAATAACAACAGTCCTTCTAAAAGAGTGTTTTGTGTCAAAATAGTAAACAACACATGGTTTACAAATGGCTGTTCAAATAAATTGTTTTTCCAGAAATATAGTTTTCATTACATTTCCATTACCTTTCATTACATTTCCTTCTGTGTTTAGCTACCATATTTGCAATGGAAATGTAAACCCAAGAGGGAGCCATTTTTAGTTTATAGTAGTTGAAGACAAAAATTCAGCAGTAACATGCCCACATGCCAATACTTTTTATGCCATTATTAAGAAGAATATACAGCTTTATAATATCTGGGGGGAAAAATCATTTTAAAAAAATTGCACATTTATGGGAATAGCACCTAAACAGTGCAAGAACGGGAAGATGGGAAGAAAACCATTATAGGTCCGTAACGGCTGGACACTGAGTAAAAAATTGGGAGCGGGTGGGTGTGGAATGAAACTCACAGGAGCAGGAAGGCAAAATCAGTCTCATGCAGACCTCTAGGGTAGTGCTAACGCTCACTGAAATGGAATGTTAGCATACTTGTGTGTTGACAATCCTGCAGCGTCAGCTACAGTAGAGTGCAAGCTACTGAATATCTGCAGTGCTGTCTTCACATCAGATGTTCAAGATAAAAGTCTGAGTCGAAATGCCTCTTTAGTTCTTTTAAAAGCCTCCATTCATCTGTCAAGTTATGCAAGACGTGGAATTTCAGAGTAATACGCTCAATAACAGAGTGAATTAGACGTGTTAAAATGGAAAGTGCAGCTTCATGATGTGCCATACTGGTGGTTGCTGATGTACATGGGCCTTTGTACCTACACAAAAGCTTACACAAGCTACACGGTGATATATGACAAGCAAAAGGACGCTAGGATTATGTTATGCATTCATAAATGCACAATTGCGACAATGGCACTCTCTACACTCCACAAAACACTAGGTACACAGTGCAGCAAAGAACCGCAGCAGCAAGCGGGACTGTAAAACTCATCTGCTTTCGTTTTTTAATCCCCCTGGTTAGAGTCACAGCGCGCCCTGCCTTATTAGCATATATCTCCCTGTACGGGTGACTTTCATTCTCATTGGTCCTCTTGCGCTTTAGCAAGCTGTTGACAGTTATTTTTGTTATTCTAATGACTTTGCCCCAATCTCAAACGCATTTCCTGTTTTGTTCTTTCTGTATATGGGTCATTTTCGGAAGGTACATTCTTCTCATGTTAGGCAACGCTCCAAAATAATTATCTTAATCTGTATTTTTTGTCTTGTTTTATTTAAACATCCTTAAAACAAGACTAATGTAGTGTACTTGAGAAGCAAAACTGCGTAAGATAACAAGGTTTAGTTGTTTTCATATCTTTTTGCCACTGGCAAACAGTTTTTTCTTGCCCTAAGCATTAACCTCACTGATTTATGCAAACAATTGTCAAACATGGTAAGAAAAACATTAATAATTCAACAGTATATTCAACTGTATATTGCCAAAAATTAAGTCGTATCTCACACAATTTCACTTCTCAAGAAAACTCAACTTGTTTTAAAGATGTAGACAAAGATACTGATATTTTTGCAATGAAAACACCAGCTTTAATCAACCAGATTCAACTCCATGAGCATTATTTATTCCAAAAGGACATGAGGACACAGAAAAGCATAGAAAGAAACATAATAGGGACAAAAACCTAAAAAAGAAATTTGATTAATAAAACAGCCCATACAATCAATAATCCCACATTTAAGTAAAAGCTCTTTTGAAGGTAAAAGCTCTTCTGATTTGTTTGCACAGACGTAAGTTCGTGGAATGATCTGGCTTGTTCGTTGTCATTATATTTTGATGTATTAATTTATGTGTACTGAGCCGCAGGGCAGGTTTGGGCGGGCTGTGTGTTATTGCTGATGTACTTTGCAGTGAACTATGTTATGAGTCATTCTAATAGCCTGCTGGTTTTATTTGGATGCTTTTACATCTTTAGTAGTTTTATTTGGGGACACATATAATACATTGTGCAGAGCCTGGCTTGTTCTCTTTTTCTTGGGTCGAGCTGACAAGCATTTGCTTGATGTTGCTCTGCACAACCCGAGCGTACAGCTCAATAAAGTGCTGTTCTGTTTCTTTGGTTAGCGTAGCGGTTTTATTGAGTTATTTTGATAGAGATTTAAAGGCCTATATGGGAGCCGAGTAGCGCTTGTATGGGGTTTTGTGGAGGATAGATTCATTTTTATGTCGAGCTCTGCTGTGCAAGTTACGCTGATATACTTTCCCACAACCTTCTGCAACAGTAATTCAGCGGTGGGGTTTAGCGATACCACGGCGGCCTTAGTTAGCGCTGCTTTGTGTTCGGTTGTATTTCAGGGTCGTTTTCCAGGAGTCATCTTTGCGTCTTCTGGCTCGGCTTCAGCGAGAGGTAGTAACTCTGCCATAGACGTCCAGACAGTGTCCTCCTCCTCATCGTTTTCTCATTTCCTCCCAGCCTAGAGTGACTATTTCTGACCACTCAAGGTCGTTCTCAAGAACAAAGGGCAGGGGTTGATAAGAGATATGGAGCAGCCGGGGGTCACGTGCGTACGTACCGCGTACTGCACAACTAAGCACTCTTTGATGAGGAGATTCCCCACCTTGGAAGCACAGAGATCACATCCCATTTTCCTGAAATCCCTGTGCTTTGTTTAGCCTTCCTTCGCTTTTTCTTGTTTATAAAGCCACATCCATTACTGCAGAGAAGCTTACCCGATAATCCCGCATAATGGATTGACTCTGCCGTTCCTTTTGATAGTCCCCCCTTTAATTTTAATGTGTGCGCTCTCGCCCGCTCGGACAGGTATTCGGCAGGCTTAAAGGCAGTAGCTTTTGGACGGGCGACATGAGAGCTTTGTTTAGGCCCCTCTCTCTCCATGTGCATATCAATAAGGGTATTATAGCGACTAGGGTATCGCTTCTTTTTAGTACAGCGCTCCCATTAAGAGTCTCTGGAGTCAGCTTTTCTCTACTTCTCTAGATCCATCCCTCCATCTCTTTATCACCCATATATTCCATCTCTCCCTCTCTCAAGGTATTAGCCATTCAAAGATCTCTCTATGGCACACAGTAAAAGTTATCACTCCATCTCTCCCGCCCTCGCTCTATCACTCTAATCTTCCTTAATCTTCCAGCCCAGAGTGAAGTGAGAATTAGTTTCTCACTCTCTCTCATCAATCTCTCACACCCTTCCTTTCCCTTCCATCCAGCTCTGTACTTCTCTCTCTCTCGCCATCTAACTTTACTCTCCCTCCCTCATTTGTACTTTTTCGTACCTTTATTCCTTTGGTCTCGGCTCTTTCTCCACCTTTTCAGGTTCTCACTCAGATCAGAGATCTTTCTCTCCTTGAAACATGCATATTGCCCTCAGACTTTTACTTACTTTACCTCTTTTTGTCCTTACCTCTACACAAAAGTTCTGAAGGAGTATGTTAATCTAATCCTGTCAATCATGATGCAAGGGCATATGAGGGTGTTTCTTTAACTATGGTGTACTTTTGGCCCTGTAGACTCATAAATAAACAAATACACCTAACATTTCCGACAGAGTGTCAGTTCCATCTCATTTCTAAATGTGTGTTGTGTTTATTACTTTAAAGGCAATTTAAAGTCAATTAATATTGAGTAAACTATATGGGTTTAACTGTACTTGACACTACTGAATGAGAACACAGAATAAGCCAACTGAACTGAGGTGAGTAATGACACTATAATGTAAGTAATTATAACTCAATTTATTGCTTCGTAATTGAAGAATTTTCCAGCACTGACAGCATTGTTTGTCTATTACTGTAAAGCTGCTTTGAAACAATCTGTTTTGTATAAAGCTCTATATAAACCCTTATGAAAATTAACCATGATTTTATTGTATCACAATTGTAGTAACCACGGTTTTTTGGTGTATTGATTACCATTTGTATAACCACAGTTTTACTACAAATTACATGGTTAAAATATGGTTAGTGCAGAAAAACTGGTTTAATTATAGTAACAGTGTTTCTCACACATAGACTTTACCTGGGCGGTCCGCCCAGGTATATTAACGGCCGCCCAAGTATATTTGGTGACACATTTTTGTTTTTATTACTATTATTATCTTACACTTTTTTTTAATCCGGCCGAGATAATGAAAACATCCGCGATCGATTAACTAGTGAAAAAAATCTCACCTCGCCCTATGCGTTTTGTAGACTGCTCGTTCTGTATGCTCGAGAACTGCCGACACTCCCACAGACAATCTCCAGTGTTTCCCATACATTGATTTATTTGTGGCGGGCCGCAACAATATCCACCGCCCGCTGCCATCAGCTCCCGCGTCTCACACACACGAGTGCGACTTTAGCACAATATTTAGCAACTTTCAGACCCTTTGGCGGCTTTTTTCCCCCCATAACAGGTGCATACTGACAAACCTAGCGACTTTTTTCAAAAAACCTTAGCTATCGTTCAGTTGGAAGAAGTCGCCAGAACTGCCCCGCGAGCGCGAGGTCTGACTCTCCCGGCGCAGTGTCGCCTCTCTCGGCGTCTGTTCTGAGCAGTGAGCGGCAGAGAAGCAGCGCTTTCAGTTGGCCTTAAGAGACTTGTCAATAAATCTTTTACAAAATAGCGTTTCCAAGCACCTGTCACTTACTGACTGTTTGGACTTTTAAAATATGAACATAATTCGTCTGTTAATATGCGCATAGTTTGTTACTCAGATGCGGGCAGTGCGCTGAATGAGGCAAAACAGTAATATATCCAAAACCACCGCGTATAGTCGCTTTTTAGTGTAAGTTAGAGGTACAGTATATTGACGTTATCAGACGATGTCGCGATTAAATCAGGATTTAAGGAATATAGTGAGAGTGATTCCTGGTTAACATGTAGTAGGCCTATTAATGGGTCGTGTTTACTATTTATACTTGTTTTATGTATTTCAACAGAAAATATGTGAACCGCTTTATTGGGCATTCAATTGTATGTGACATTTCATAGAGTAGAACAGAGTGCCAAAACTAGTCTGAACACAAACTTGACGCAATGACGTCATAAATATGCAAATTAATATGTGACGTCACCTGCCGCCACAAGTCTCACAAAATCCTGTGGGAAACACTGAGTAGCTATGGTTTTATGGTTAAATAACTGTTACTTGACTTGAAATTCTGTGGTAAAGTATGTAAATAAACATTTATGGAATAAAATGGCCGACACTTCTCTTTCTATACCTGATTTCATAGCACTGAATGTATGTGTCCTAAATACACACAATTAAACAATATTTCCCAAAATTACAGAGAATTGCAAATAATAAAATATGACACAACTTTTGAAACAAAACTAGGCAGAAGCTTAATTGGAAATCTGAAAAATCTCAATGTTTCTTCAAAGGAACGACAAACTGATTTTGACAAGAACTCAAATGCTGACAAAAACTAAAAAGCTCCACATCCTTTTTTTTGTATGATCCAATCCGCACAATCCTACTAAAGGGACTTCAATAAATTACATACCTGGCCTATATCCCAGGAAAGCGATCATATCGCTGTACTTTCTTCTCTCTGTACATTTTTGTTGAGTTTACCATTGTGGGCTGGATTGAAGGTACAGAGGCGACAGACAGCGACTTTGCTGTGCGCAGACATTTCTTTTACAAATGCCTATGCTGAATGAATACACAACGTGCTCAGCAGCAGGTACACAGATGGAAACAGACAAAAAAAGAGATAGAGAAAGCCAAAAACAGATAGATGGGAGCCATGAGATGCATAGAACGGTGCAGGAGAAAGTCAGAGAGAAAGTAAGAGAGAGGACAAAATAAATAAAAAAAATCAAGATTGGAGCAAGAAAAGACATTAATGCTACGAGCGGGAGAAAGAAGATGAAGATTAGAGGTTTAAGGATAAACAGATAAGGAGAGCAAGCACGTGGCAGGCGACGAAGCGAAGTAAAAAAAAAAAAAAAAGATAGAGAGATGAGATGAGACTGGCAGCTGATAAGACGTAATCCCCCTTTTCACTGTCATTCCAAAGAAAACAGAGCGTTAGCAGAAGAAAGAGAGAGAAAAACGTCAGGCCACCTCATTTACCTTGGCGCTCACGCGATCCTTCCATTCTCAGCGGTCCGGTGATTAAACACAACTCGCTTCCCGTCACCCAAGAAATCGAAGAAAAACAGCAGCTACGAACTACAATTCGGAACAATTTCTCTTCTCAAGCTCCCCCATGCTGCATTTGCAGACACACACAGCCTTCTGTTCCCGCCGTAAAATAAAGATGTGGCGGGAATAAAATAATATGAGAAAGATATTGCACCGTATTGCATCGGGAGTTGTGCGAGTAGAGAGTCTGCTCCCCAAATACGGAGCGGAGCTGTAAGGACGTGCACGGGATGAAGGAGCCGAACTGCCACTTTAAATGCTACTGAGAGTGTAACTAAAACTGTGAGCAGTTTACATTATGGACTGCGAGGGGCCCTAGCAGACTGTTTAGGGCCTCTACTGAGTACTCAGACCGGGGCAAGTTGTCACAGAGACAACTAGAAGGTTTTGAGACTAATATCTAATTACACAAATACATGTTTTATATAGCAAATATCTTGCAAGTTGGTTTCAAACACCTAGTTCAAATCCCAATTCAATGAGAACAATTTTTGTCAAATTTATCGTCTGAGCTAAAATTTCAATACCATTTTATTTTTGCTACAGCTTTTGGGGTACGTGTTGGGTCTTTAAATTTTTGCTGTTCCATTAATTATTTTAGGTTTCATAACCATGTCATGTTTAAATCTAGCTGAAAATCCTGTTTAATGGCATTGTGACAAATCTAGTGAAAAAACATGTTTCTCTATTGGGGCATGTTGTCACAAAAGGACAATGTGTGCTCAATGAACTGTATATTTTAAAAACAGTAGATATGTTCAAAAGATATTTTGTAGTCTAGACTTTAAGGTTTGTGCACAAAAAATTACTTGAAAAGTGTGACAACTAGCCCCGGTCTGCTTTTATATAATCCACTACAATAGGCTCTGAGAGGTCATTATAAATTACCCCAATTAGCATTAAGAATGTAACTATAAGACATAATTAATCACAGAGAACATAAAAAAGCAGTTTTCGGCTCATTATGTTTGAAACAAGGTGGAAAAAAATATATAAACATATAATCAAGGCAAAAATGGAAAAAAAACAATGCAAATAAGATAACAAAAACTAATTGCAAACGAAAAAAAAAAAAAAAACGTTCTGGCTGGTGTAGGGAAGTCAGTATTAGGCTCATGCTAGAGATGCAGATCTGTGATCTGAGCAATTAACCTGAATTTCTCTGGTGAAATCCCCAGCTGTGCAAGCAGGGCACGTGTAAAGATGTAACCTACAAAACGTCTCCATGGCTAAGGGCATCTGCCAACAAAATAAGCAAAGCACTGTAATCAAAATGAGCTAATCACTTCAGCCTAATTTACCACAGCTACAAAAATCTTCTCCGGAAGAAAACGAGAAGATAGGAAGAGACTGAGGCAGTGTGGCAGAAACTAGGAAGCAGCAGATACATCACACAGACTAAAAGAGCAATGCGGTAGAGCAAATTCACCATAGTTAAAAAGTTAGAGGTTACCATTTTTAAAAAGTTACATTTTTTTTAAATACAGTTTACAATTCTCAGTGAATTTCTAAATTCATGTGTTCGGCTGCGTTTTATACCTATCCCAAAAGACCTTTATTTATTTATTTATACATATTCTTATTTTACATTTTATTTTTTAATGGAATTAAAAAAGAATAAAAGCTTTATACATATAATCTTAACATATATTACATATATATTCAGGGTTGTCAGGCATCATGAAAGTAGTTTTGTGTAAGGAACAGACTTTATTCAGAAAAACTTTGACTTGAAAGTCTTGCTTTTATGGGAAAGAGCAGCTTGACATCCTGCTGTAAATAACCCTTTTGTGTTAAGACAACACATCCAGATTTCCAAATTCACAAGAGTGTGTATATAATGACAGAATTTTCATTTTTAGCTGAGAAGTGAAAAGTGAGAAGGAGGAAAGAAAGAGAACTACGAAGGAAATGACAGGGGGGGAAACCGCAGGAGGTGCAGGCAGAGAGAGCGCTGGAGGCAGAAAGGAGAATGACGACGCTATACGTCTCGTGAAACTCCACTGCTTCTAAGCTCGCTAATTCAATCTCTGCAATCCTGTTGAGTGACTGAACCCTCCGCCCTTCCCGTTCCTCAACTCCCGCGTACTAATCCGATGCCTATATCCACTACACAACATAACATGACAGAAACGACAGTCAGGGGAGGGCGAATGGAAGGAGAAAGATGAAGAGCGGTAAGAGGAAGTGAGCGGAAGGAAAGGACGATTGTGTCACATGTGAACCAACAGTTATGCTAGTCCTAATAAATTCATCTTTAATTAAAACTCTAAATCCCTCACACTTTAAAGCCATTTTTATAATTAACACTCTGATCTTCTCCTCCTAAATATAAAACAAGAAAACAATTAAAACTTTTATGATTTTTACTTCAAAACCCATTAATTAAAAAAACGCAAACGAACAATGGCAAGATATTGAGACGGACCCCTCTTTGCTCATTAACGTGTGGCTAATTGATCCAAACTGGAATGTTTACCACAGGGAAGGCAAAGAATAAAATGCTCTCATTTTATTCACTTAATTGCATTTTTTATTTCTCAGTTTTTGAAGATTGAAGATTGGATGAAATAACATGAAAAGGTTTTCTTTTAATCCCCATGCTCACTTAGGCTCTCTAATATTTTGCCCAGGTTTTTACAAAAATTAAGATCCGACCCTGAAGTGCCGATGAGGGGATGAAGGATAAAGCACAAGTGTTTTTGTTGGAAAAGCAGATTCTTTGAGTGCTGGCTGCAAGTGGTGTTCGGCACTTGGACAAATGGTCGTGCCCTTCACTGTGACCCTGATAAAGAAATGATGGGACTCATCCATCAAAACTACAACACCCAAGATTCATCACTACAAGTACGGAACGCAAACAGACATTGCCTTAAGACACACGCCATTGCAGTGGCAAATAAGCCATAAACACACTCATCCTTTCTCCCACTCCTCCTTTGCATGCACTTCATTTCTTCTCTGTCCTCAAGGCAAGAGGAATAATAAAAAATAATAAAAAAAAAATAAAAATAGGAATAATAAAAAAAAGCATTTTAGCAGAGAACATGGGTGTTATAAAAATGAATGAGAGAAGGCCATCTCGCCGTAACATGGTTGTGAATAATTTAATGACAGAGATGCTACGTGCCAACCTGCCAAAAGCCTAGGATTTTTTTTTTTCACCATATCATTTAAACAATTCTTTCATCCAACAGTATCCAGTCCAAAGTAATGGCTAGTCCTCTTCTTCTTCTTCTTTTCTCAGCGGCACTTAAACAACACGCATTATCACATTCTCATCAATATTCAACAGTCTGTCCCTCTTTCTATATCACCTGACCTCTTCCACAAACTCTGTTAATATCTCCATCTTCCTCATAATAGTCAGACTCCTCCATAAAGCTTTTACTTTCCAACTTTATGTCGTCTCACCAACACCTTGCTTCTTCTCCCTCTTTTTCTCTCATCTGCTCAGTGCACATATTGATTTCTGGCAATATGATGCAGTTTTTATTACGATAGATGTCCTCTAATCAAAAACAAGTATGTGGGCTATATTTCATATTTTATTATACCCATATTTTGGTTTATTAAAAAAAGAGTATCAGTGAAACAGGTTCCCAATACACCATTCTGTTCACTTTGCTCAATAAATTTCTAAACTTATATGATTGAATGCAATTCTATGCCGAACCACTTATTAAATGTATGCATCTCTCAGACAATCAGATTCAAGGACCAGAAGTAACTGTTCTATCTATCTATCTATCTATCTATCTATCTGTCTAACCAGGCAAAAGTTTTAATATTTTTTAAAATAAGTCTCTTACTCACCAAGGATGAATTTATTTGAATAAAATACAGTAAAAACAGTAATGTTATGAAATATTATTACAATTTAAAATACCTGTTTTCTATTTTAATATATTTTAGAATGTAATTTATTCCTGTGGTGGCAAGTCTACATTTTTTTATCAGCCATTACTCCAGTCTTCAGTGTCACATGATCCTTTAAATAAAGGATACATGGTCACCTCACACGATAAATTATTAATGATTCCAAATTTTTGACCGGCATATATATTAATAAATCATAATTTCTGTGTTAAAAAATTCACAAACCAAAAGGTTTTACACACCAATGCGCTTTTACACCATACAAACTTTTATTAATTAAGACTCATTGAGATGATCATGTTTACATGCTCTGAAAACTAGTGACAGTTTCAGAAGCTCTGTGCACATAAATCTCGAAAAATGAAGAAATAAATCAAACTATGACACAGCTTAGAGCTCAGAGCAACCAGTTTGAGGTGCAGTTAGTTATAGTTGTCTTAAAACTGGCCCTGGTTGATATCATAAAACATCCGTTCCATCCGATCTGTCTTTTGATTTAACACTTTCTGCTATTTCCCTCCCCCTGAACGGTATCCGCTTTTCCCACTCAAAAAAAAACAAACAATTCTAACAATTTCGTCTGTCACTCTTCATCTCTCCTTCACACTCAGACACACCAATCTTTTTTTTTTTAATGTTTACGAGCCAGATTAATTATAAACGTCCTATTTTCCTGAGCCCTTCCACCATTGCCCCAAAAGGTCAGATCTTGTCCCCTCAAAGGCGCATTCGGTTTTGCACGCGTCTGATCTCTCAGTCCCTGTCATCAGGTCGCATTGCCGCGGGCGCTTCTCATTCAATTACGGCTTCCACTGTTGTTGTTGTTATTGTCCTCACTAATAATAGAGCACCTCTGTCTTCGCTGTCACGCAAGGAGCCATCAATAGTGCCAGTCCTTATCTCCATCTCAGCAATCAGCCACAGCAGTGCCACCCTAGTCTAGAGGAAAGATGGAGGGGGAGGGCAGTGAACGGACAGGCAAACAGTGGAACCATCATAAATGAGAGAGGGAAGAGATGAATGGAGACCCTGGAGTCCTGGAGAAAGAGACGAGGGTGGGCTAGCGTATATGGGTGTTGGTTTTTGTGTGTTATTGTGGACTCTGTGTGTGTGTTTGTTTACAAGACTCAGACGATAGAGGCAGAGGAAATGGAGGAGAAGTGGAAGAAGCAGGGTAGGCACATAGACAGAGATTCAGAGATGAATAAGGGGGTGACAGGCAGAAGTGCCCCGAAGGCTCCGGTTACATTTGGAATTGAGGAACGTACAGCGACATGGATGTAATTGGTGGAAACTAGCTTAAGAGGGAAACAGCCACTCGCAAACGAAGGCCAAAGAGGCCCCTCTATTGTATCACTGCCAATCCCAGCTCTCTTCTTTCTTAATCTCTCAAGTTTAGTCATATTTTCATATTTTCTGTCAACACAAATCCACATGTATTTGCTCATTTTACCTCTATGTTCAGTGCTGTAATCAGGCTTTAGCTCCACTCCTGCTCATTAACTAGGGATGAGCAGCAGCACTAATTTTCTTTCCAATCGTATATCAAGCACCATCAAGGTATATATATATATATATAAAACACTAATTAAATACTAATTTAAAAAAATACTAATGAAGACAATATTACATGATTTTTGTGATTTCTGGAGTGAAAAGGTCAATTTAACATTATATTGTATAATGACTTTTTAATATCACTACAGACAACAACACAAACACATTAAAATGCAATTAACATAAATCAGATAGATAGATAGATAGATAGATAGATGCACATACTTACACATACATATACACTTACATAGTGATATGTAAACCAATACTGTTTAAACCAATAAACTATTGTATTGTAATAGATTGCAGTTAGAGCTGTCGCGATTCGTCGATTTTAGTCGACTAGTCGATTTTGAAAAATCATCGACTTCATTTTGCTCGCGTCGACTAACCGGCAAAATACCGGAAGTTCCGCATTTCACGGACGAGAATCCATAAAACACATTATTAGACTATTTTCCAAGGCTGCATGATATTAAACCCATTTAAAAATCATAATTAAGCATAATTCTGAATTAACAAAAGCTATGATTTAATTAAATAATTCTATGCGATGCAGTTCTAACACAGTATATGCGCTTTAATTATTTACATGCGTGTAGGTTACGTACGTGCGTCCCACAGCGGCTCCGTTCACAGTAGCTCCACAGAAACTTATTTACATGTGTGGAGCTTCTCAAACTCCATCTCTGCATGTTGTTGTGAGTTTGGGTATATTATAACGTTCATCTGGGAACGCAACGTGCGCCATTTCATCAGATTTGTAAGGTAAATCATTTATAAACCTAAGCAAACACAGGAGAATACATTGCGGTTTCAAAATAAAAGTTCAAACCCTCACTCTGAGTTTACACGTTTTGATGTCCACATATTCATTTAATTACAGTGGCTATAGCATTTCTGTCCTAAAGAAAATGGCCAAATATTAAAGATTAAGTGGACATTTGAATTAAATGGTGCTTGGTCAATATTAAACAAGGATTAGATCGCGCAGTAATGTGTAAAAATAATCATCAGGCTGTCGGCGCCCCCTGCAGGCCTTTGTTGTAATGCGTAATCTACATTAGCTCCATTGTTTATAATACGGTATGTATTTTAACAGTTTTGTTCAATAAAACCTTTTGATACTTTATTTGAACTAATTATTATTGCATCATTGCTATTATATATGTATTTTAAGTAATTTTAAAGGCTATTGTTCACTTACATCTATTTTTATTACCACAAATATAGGGCCCTGAAATCGGTTTTATTTCCAAATTCAGTTTTTTCCATTTTCATTTTTCTATACTCTGTTTTAGTGGTTAAATTAAATGTTTTCAATCAAAAAGCCTGTCTAATTAATTGAGTTTTACAGTTTTACAGTTTTATCTTCACCAAATTCTGTTTTCCATTATTTTCTGGATTCCATTTTAATGGTTCCATTAAATTTTAATAATCAAAAGCATCTCCAATTAATTGATTTTATGTAAAAAAAAAAAATAATAATAATAATTATTTCCCCCCCCCCCGAAATACTGCACATTTACATTTTTCTCCTAAATAAATTCTGGTAAATAGTCCTTTATTTAAAATACTATAAAATACTATAATTATAATTTTATTATTAGTAGACTAGAACACGTGGATATGTTGTCATTCTTAAACTATAATACTGAACTTTGATTTCAGTGATTTGGACTATGAGATGGACTCTTGCTTCTTGCACTCTATGTTGCTCTTTACTTTTGCTTTAAAAAAGGATTTCATAGAAATTTGGATTTAATTTGTTTTAATAAAATATTCTTAAGTAAAATTGTTGATTTTTTGTGGGAAATTAATCGTTTAGATTAATCGATTAATCGATAAATTAGTCGACAGATTAATCGAAATAAAAATAGTCGTTAGTGGCAGCCCTAATTGCAGTATTGATGTTTGATCTCTGTATTTGCTAATAATTAGGCTCCCGTACACAGATGATATCCCTGCTAAGTTTAAATAGTATGTATAATTAATGACACTTTATAATTCCTCCAATCACACATCAACATCCTATCAGCGGAACAAATCTTGGAGCATACTGAACAGGCTATGAGCATTATAAACATGAATGGACAGCCTCATTTCATCTAACATCTACTCACCTATACGCAGAAGCACCACATCCTCCTGCCCTTTATTATGGCAAATTTACATATAGTCCTGTCATTCAGTATCATTTATTTTAGGTCCTTTGATAACTTTAATTTCATCTATATTTTGCTTAAGTTTCTCTGCACCTGTTACCCTCGCCGTAAGTGTGTTTGATGACATACTAATGTAATACTCAATGCTGACTGGTTTGAATGGTTACCTCTTCATTACGATGGGTTATATATGCAGAAAAAGGGAAAGGTAGCTTCCATAGTGCATTTTTATAATTAATATTTATTGAGAATTACTTTAAATTATTTGGTTACACTTTATTTTAAGGTGTCCTTGTTACAGTGTAATTATACTTTTAAATACTGTATTTACTATATGGTTAGGATTAGGGTTTGGTTTAGGGTTACTTGCATGTAATTATGCATAATTTATTGTTATTATAATAGTAAGTACAAGCAGCGTGTAACAAAGATGCCTTAAAGTGTTACCAATTATTTAATTTACAAAAATTATATTTACTAATGAACTTCCAGTCTAAACTGAATGTGATGACTGCGCAAGCACACAACCCACACTTTTACCGTCTGCCGCTATCAAATGGAGTGAGAAGCGATCACTTTGAGGGAAGAATTACTTCAGGAATTAGTGAGTGATATTTGGACAACCCATGTGTTTATATCTAGTGATAATACAGTCAACAAAAAGGATTTTAGTATCAAACGAAAGGCTTCAGAACAAAAATGAAAACCTTGTTAGCTTAAAAAATGCCTAACAGATATAGATAGGACATTTTTTTAATATTTATTAATTAATAAAGCTGAGTTTTGTACATTAGAAGGTAAATGCATTAAAGCAAAAGTTACCTTTATTAAATCATTTTAAACAAAATTTAACATTATTATTTAATATCACAAATGTGTGGCCACAAAATATAGTACATTTACTAAATTACAAAAAAAGTATTTGGAGGTTTCATGCTATGTAAACACTATCACCAACACATCACCTCCAGCCATCATATCTTGTGCCTGAGATCAAGAGGTACTGGAGTGATCTTGAAGTGTGAGAAAACACAGTCGACCAACTTTCCAAAAACCCATTCCTTGCTCCAAGCGGGACCACTCGTTTCCACTCCGCACCTCTCCATTTGCCCTCATATGACACTTTCAGACATCTCTGCATTACACGATCGTGGTGAGCTCTGTAATTGTAGTGAAGCCTTTATAATGTCTGATAGACAGATGGCCAGCAGGGCTGCTGAGATTAATCTGTACAAAAGCAAAAGCTTTCACACCATGTGGTCACAGCAAGAAACTGGATTTCACTGACACCCGGTAATAACATTTCTAAATCTTTCAGAGTTAACGAATAAGTTCGAGGCCAAAGCCTGAAGTCAGCATGAGTGCGAACCTTCGGCCTTGCACTGGTAGCACATGGATTGCAAAAGGTGTACTTCTTACCTTAGGGAACACAGGAACTCAGACTCTGAAAATCTGGCGTTAATGCCTGAAGTTAGCAACAATTTGCGAATTTTACATTCAATTACCTTTGTTTAACACGTCCCCTCTGCCTCGCAACAGCCTTGCGGCCAATGGCATGCAACACATGAGTCTTGCATACCAAGGAATTTCTGAGCGCCTAAATCTGTGCTGAAAGAATCGTTTTTTGGTAGAGATGCACAAAGTAGCTGTCAGGGTCTTTTTTGCCACAGCCACAAGGGGAAAAAAAGAGGGTAATTTACTCTCAAATGCCTGTCTGTGAGGAAGTTTGTGGATAAGCAGATTGATTGAGTAGGAATTTTAATTCATGAAACTGCGAGAACTCTTAAATTATAAAAACGAAAGGGAGAGAAAGTGTGTAATTTGAGAGCAGAGCTCTTGAACAGACCAAGGTCATGGGCGAAAATTAGACCGTCTGTGCGTGCTACGTTATTTGATTACTTAATACATTAGACTACTAATGCTTTTACTTCCGGCTTCGCTACTGTTCGGACGCTCTTGCTTATTGCTGTGCGCTTTGCTCCCTATTTGCTCCCTATTTTTGTACTTTACTCGGATCTCTCTAAGATTTTAACTTCAGCAGATCAGCACAGTGCTCAAACAACA
>JAFVLL020020489.1:0-18451 GCA_021397915.2 Tor tambroides | reverse complement strand
TTTCCTACCGTAAATATATCAAAACTTCATTTTTGATTAGTAATATGCATTGCTAAGAACTTCATTTGGACAACTTTAAAGGCGATTTTCTCAGTGTTTTGATTTTTTTGCACCCTCAGATTCCGGATTTTCAGATAGTTGTATCTTGGCCAAATATTGTCTGATCCTAACAAACCATACATCAATGGAAAGCTTATTTATTCAGCTTTCAGATGATGTATAAATCTCAATTTCAAAAAAAAAAACCTTATGACTGGTTTTGTGGTCCATGGTCACATTTGTCATGTGTTGAATTTAACTTTTTAAAAAGACGCTGCAGAGCATGACGTCATATCACGACCGTTGCAGCATCCGAAGGAATTTCGCATGCTCAAAGTCTAGTGTGACCGCGGCTTTACTGGCATTACTTATTTGAAAAGGTAACTCAAATATTTTCATGTAAATTAAAAAGTAATGTGTTACTTTACTAGTTACTTGAAAAAAGTAATCTGATTACGTAACTTGTGTTACTTGTAATGTGTTAACCCCAACACTGCTATTTTATATGATGAAAACATTGTACAATAAGTGGTGTTTCAGGCACTATTAAAGTTGCAATATAACAGAAGTAGCATCACATATTTTGTTTCCATATTGTGACGTACATCCAAGTGAAACAGATTATCGAAAAAGAACAAAATGTAGGTTTTATTCTACGGCTGAAAGGAAAGAAAGAAAGAGATGAGGTTTAAGTGGACTATATAACTGGAGAAGTCCAGTGTACATCACCAAAGATTGAGTTGACAACATTTTTAATTAAAAAAGAAAAACAAAAAACAAAACAAACAAAAAGAAAACTTAAACATGTAGGGTGAATTTTCAATTTTTCATTTCATGCTAAATGAAATGGGAGTAAAACTGCTTTTACCACCAGTGGATGTTTCCTGTGGAAAGTTCAAATGTATCAAAACAGAAGGCTTGTAACAATTTATGTTCCTTCTTGCGCGTTTATGTTTTTTCATCAAATAAATTAAAACAATAGAAACATTTATATAATAATATAAGCTTCTGGTTTTGTATGTTTATAGCTACATATACTGTTTTATATTCTGTAAGTTTGTGTTATCTTTATGGCAAAACTCACCACAGAGTGTACGCAGTGAAGAAGGGGATGTAGAAAGGTTGTTTTTCAGGGTAGTGTTTGAGGGACACCAGCACAGCATAGCAGAACCATACGTAGGCAAGCAGCTGCAGACCCATTAGACCGTACCCTGCAGGGCTGTCATAAGCATACAGCACCTCGCCTGGATCAAAGAACTACAAACACACACGCAGTGGGAGTGGGAAAAGGGAAATCACCGCCCTCTGCAACCCATCTGTATGATTGATGGTTTTAAATCCGACCATGGCACAATCGGTTAGGCTGCATAAGTGGAAACTGGTGGAACATTCCTCAAATCCAAACATCTAAAGCTGCATTAGAGCAAAGGGTGACACTGACACAAGATACAACAGGAGCTCTTCAATGATACTGCAAGAGCTTATCTGGGTCATTCTCTCTACCTGTCTTTCTCTCTCTATCTACCTGTCTATCTGCCGGGTTCCATTACACCACACTACAGCAGCACAACATGCTCATGCTGAGTAACTTCATCTCGCAGCCTTACATTATGTATACAGTGGAGTAGCTCTCGGGTGCAGCATGAGAAACTGCAGCTGATAGTGCTCAAAGATGATGAGTCCACAGACTTTTTACGCATTAGGTAATATGGAAATTAATAGACATTTGAATGCATTTCTGGTATGGAATATTCTTTTTTCTGTGGTTATCTATGCTCTTTCTGTGGTGGTTATCCATGGTGTATTATTTGCCTGCATCCATCATTTCAACTGAAGTAATTGTAGCAAATTATATTCAAAATTTTGATGAAAACTAAATTACAATATAACAGTTAAGACATTTTATTTGGTAACACTTTACTTAAAGCTTTTGTGTATAATGAATTATAAAGGGTTAATAAAGAGTATGCATTATAATTAATCATAATGTGCATTGTAATACATCATATCTTGTTGTAAATAATTATAACCGAATTTAAAATGCATAGTGTAACAATTAATTGATAAGTGTTATAATGTATTAACAATTATTACGATTATTCATAAGATTGTACAATGCATTATAAGGTGCATTACAAGGCATAATTAATGCATTAAAACTATTTTTATAATGAATTATACATAAAGGCTTTAAGTAAAGTGTTATCTTTTATTTCAATAAATGAACAAAAGGATAAATTATATTGTGTTAATTAAATTTACAGTGTATATTACCAATAAAAAACCATCAGAAATACACAAAGTTTGGGGTCGGTAAGATTTTTAAAATGTTTCTTGAATTTTTTATGCTCAGTTATTTAAACAAAAATAAAGTAAAACATTTTAATATATTTTAAAATGTAATTTATTCCTGTGATGGCAAAGCTGAATTTTTAGCAGTCATTACTCCCGTCTTCAGTGTCACATGATCACTCAGAAATCATTCTAAATATGCTAATTTGGTGCTCAAGACACATTTCTTATTTTTTTTTTTTAGCAATGTTGAAAACTGTTGTGATGTGCTGCTTAATTTTTTTTGTGAAAACTGTGATACTTTTTTTCAGGATTCTTTGATAAATATATAAATATAAAATGTGAAAACAAAACAGCATTTATATGAAATAGAAACACCCATACAGAAAAACATTTCTTTCAAAAAAAATTATTTAAAAAAAAGTATTTCTTTCAAAAAAAAAACAACCTTATTGACCTCAAACTTTTGAACTGTAGTGTATATTATGAATATTCAGCTTACTGTCAGCTTAAAAGAAAAAGGTTAAGGCAATCAGATTTTACCTCTGCTTCATATATGAAGAGGATGATGTATGTGATGGTATACACTGTCATATAAATGGATAGTTTCACAGAGCCACTGTGACTTATTCTTGCCCTGGAAATCAAAAAAAGAGAAAAATTATAACTACTGTATATCATCTTTGAAAACATGAGTCAAAAGACATTTGTCAGATGTAGGATCACCTGCATACCTAAAAAAACATCAGCACCAAAAGTAAGTTCATTCTTGAATTCAGTACATACTCAAATTTGGATACAGATTTGTCTTGACATCTGGGTCACATTAGCATGATTAGCCTTGTAAGTCATTACCCACATTATGTGAGAAGTAAGGCCTCCTACCTGGTGACTGTGAATCCCTTCCCCAGGAGAATCAGCATGAGCAAGAAAATCAGGAAGCTCACAGAAAAGAGTAATTTCCCTGGTGACAGGAAGAGAGCCGCAGAGAGTTACACAGGTGACCACAACTAGGTTACGAATCAGGTCAGCATTTAAGAATGAATCCAGTCACAAGCACACAAATGTGTAAAGCTAAAACCAAGTATGTTTAGATACTGTACTGTAATACTGTTCAACACAATATTATAATACAATATTTGTGGTTTCATCAAATATTTTTTACAAAACCTTCCTTAAAACAGAGGAAGACGTGTACATTGAAATTAAATGTTAGGTAACTTGTCTATTGAAAAAGATTGGATTGGAGAAGAAAAACAATAATTTCAACTTTCATGTCAATGCATTTATTTATATGCTAAGTAGTTATGTAAAAATCAAGATAATATACAGTCATCTATTATTATTAAAAATAATAAAGAAATAAACCTTCAGAATGATACAAGACCACCCAAACAGGGTTTGTTTTGCGATAATGAGTATCTGACTCATACATAAAATGTTTTTCTCACCTAATATCTTGAGGCTGCCATTCCCAACGCCATCTCTGGCATAAAGGCCCCAGTAAATGCAAAAGAAGAGCAGGCTTAAGACTGAAAGAAAGGAATCAGAAAGTAAAGGATGCCAAAGATAAGAGATAAGAGAGAGATAAGTCACAGTAGCAGCAGTGAGAGCACAGTGGAAGAAGTTGAATGTGAGGAGGAGATAAGGATGAAAGAAAGAAGGGATGACACAAGAGATATTGTTATGCATCCAGCGTCGCAAAGCCTAGTTTCATAAAAATATGTGTGCTTATGTTTATCTATATGAGTGTATGCAGTGGCCTTTCTCACCCTCCACTCCAGCCGCAGTCATAAACATTTTATAGGTCGTATGGAGCAGCTGTCTTCCCTTTAAATTATCTTAAAGAATTACACAGAAGAAGAGAGATTCAGGAGAAATTAAAGACTAATGCAGAGAGGAATCGTAGTATCTATAGGTCTGTTTATCTGGAGGAGATGGCTAAAAATATCTTTTAATTTAACACTGAATAATAAGACTTGCAAATTATGCACTGAGACCAACACATCTAAGGTCTTTTATACCTCCAGGACATGGAAACTCACAAGCAAAATAACAAGACAGTGTAAACACAGTGGCGAATATAACCAAGAACGTGATGTCTGTCTCCAGGATGCCTGAAACACATAAACAGAACAAAACAAGAACTGTATTAAGTCACAATATAAGCAAGATAGATGTCTTGAAGAAATGGTTCACCAAAGAATTCTCATCATTTACTCATTCTCATTCCAAACCCATGCTGTACAACCTTCTCAGAATGTGAAATTTAGCAGAATTTTCACACTGTTCTTTTCCATACAGTATGACTTTCCATTACAGTAAATGGTAACCAGGGGACATTGCAAAACTATTAGTAGAACTAAAAGACAAATCAATGTCTGTCTTTCTTTCTGTTTCGTTTGCATTTAAATATGGCACATAAAGACAATAACATTCTGGATTTGTTGTCCCAGATGTCAAAAGTTATTGGTCTTGATCGTAATGTGCCAAAGATGCATTCACATTTTACATATGAGATTTGAGAGCTGTGATGGAGGGGAATATTTTTAGTCAGCGATGAAACTCTTATGAAGACTTGAGGTGCATTCCAGTTCGCTTACTTGTGCACTATTTTGTATTACAAATAGCGTGAGTAGTGTATTCAACACTGAAAACTCCAAAAAGAAAAAGTGCATTTTAAATACCCAGATGATGCACTTAAATAACCGAAAATACAAAACGTGGAATGTTGGACTCTCATGCACTCAACTGTTGCAGCTTTAATTAGGAGGGACTATCAGATTATAAATGACAAAAAAAACCTTATACAACTCACACACTACAAGCTTGAGTGCATAATGCATAAGTATATAGTGTATAAGTTCATAGTGAACAGTGTACAGCATTTGGTACGCAGCTTTGGAATATGGTCCAAAATTTGTATAGACTACTTTTTTTTTTTTTTTTGTGGTAATTTTGGAGCTCGAAAACCCCAGGCCCTGGTCACCATTGGCTTTCATTTTAGATGGTAAATTATACAGATTTGAAAAACATTGAGAGTGAGTATATGATTTTCATTTTTTTATCCTTGGAAAAAAAAATGTATCATGGTTTTCCATGATAATAATAAGAAATGTTTGAGCACCTAATCAGCATATTAGAAACTGCAATCAAACTACATTTTAAAACATATTAAACAATTATTTTAAATTGTAATAATATTTCATAATATTACAGCTTTTACTGTATTTTATTTAAATAAATATATTCTTGATGAGCATAAAAGACTTCTTTAAAATCATTAATTTATTGTACTGGGGTACAATAGGGGAGTATATGGTTATATTTTGCCATGCTTTCACATAATACAAAATAAATTCCTCCCACATTCACTCATGTCTCACCAAATTCATCTGCAGAGAAATGCTCGGTCCAGAAGGACTGTCCATTGGTTAATGTCATTTCATATTCCAGCTGCAGCCCATCTCCCTGTGTTGCATGGCGAAAGAGAAAAAGAGGGAATTCAGAGGGGAGAAACGCAGGAGGTGTAAAACAGAGAGAAAAAAAGTGAGTGGGAAGCTTCAGAGACCATACAAACACTGAGTGCACAAACAGATCTTTGGGCTATAAAAGACTTCAAAGCAGCACAGTTTCTAGCTGTTGAGAGGATTTCGGCCCGGCTTAATAAAAGAGAAACACTTTGATTTCACTTGGCAGGAAAAACCCATTCTCTCTCCCGCACTCCAAAAAGGTGAGGTGCATGAAGCATGCCCTATCACCAAATCAACGTGGCCAGAGATGGAAAGGCGAGAGAGAGCGGGACAAAGATATAGAGCTTGGAGAGGGACAGAGAAAAGGCCGTTAGATACAAACAGAATGAGCATGAAAGGCTAAAGTGAGTAATCAAGTGACTGTAACAGAAGTTACAAGATACAGAGGTATAAGACTGGCCAATGAGAAAGGAAGTATGAGAGAGAGGAGAAGAGAAATTGGCAGCAGACGCAGAGAGGCTCCCTTAGGGACTGTGCTCAGAGACGGTGCTTTACTTCAGTCCAACAGGATTTAGCCCTGCGTCCATCAGTCTGCCTCCATCCTTGAAACAACCCTTTACATTTTGCCCCATTTATCAGGCTAAAACCCTTTCACATCGTGTACCTCTCCAACACTACATGTGAATCACTTCAAGCAGCTACAACAAGAATCATTCACTGCCTGCTGAAGATGGTACAATTCAGAACTGAGTCTCTTCATCTTTAAAAATTCCCTTTAATCACATTTCTTGCAATCCGGTCACTCGCCATGTTCCTACATGCTATATATTCAGTGCATTTTGGATTGTACAGTAAAGTACACTGTCATAACAAAGAAGGAACCGGTCAAAAAATCATATATTGTAGATGTATCATAAAATGTCTTTTTTAAGCAAATATTTTAGTATCATGCGACTATGTAAAACATTATCTGTATATCTATCCTTATCAGTTGAAATGTCAAAAAAATCTGTTTCTGTATCTGTATTCTTATAGAAATACATGTGGATGAGGCTTCAACCGGAAGTGTATCAAAATTTAATGAAAAGTATATTTAGATTCTAATATTCTAATATTCTAAATGAGCATTTATTTATAGATTTTCAGTTATTTTAGTTTAAGTTTTAGTAATTTTTTAATGTCTTTTTATATTTATATTTAGATTACATTTCTAAATTTTGTTTAGGTTTTTCTTCTAATATTTACATATTTTATCAATTTTAAATTTTCAATCAATAAAAACACTTTTTGTTAGATTTAGTCAACAATAACAGCACGGCTCAGTATGTTTAATATATTACCATAAACATTTTAAAATATAAAAATGACATAGTATGATATTTTTGTCAGTCCTCTGCTGTGTGTGTCATGTGTTTCCGCCTCATGTTTCTATATTTGGTTTGTTTCCTGTCCTTGTTTAGTGGGGTTATTAGTTTATTCTGTTCAGCTGTGTTTGTGTAATTAACCTGTGTATTTAGTTCCTGCCTGTTCAGTTTCGTATCATCTGGTCTACTCGTTACTCCCCGGTGTTCCTGTCTGTCTCTGCCTTGCCTTGCCTTGCCCTGCCTTGTTTGAAGTAAAGACTGTTATTTGAGTTTACATCCTCGTCTTCGTGTTCCTCGTTCATCCTTGCTGTGTGCACCATGACAATTTTAATCTCTGAATTTCTCAGAAGCTCACAGTAAAAGGAGACGGCAACATGGGCTGATTTGAATTTCACACAGTTCTCATTTTCATTCACAAGATACAACTTTAATCATATGCTTCACAAACTAACCATTATGTTGTTTGATATGTTCATTAAAAATTTGTTTTACCCTTGTAATTCTGTATAATTCGGCACAATTATTTATTCATTCTGTGGTCATTAATCATGCATTTCTGAATACGGCAATCTGCTTCAGGCACATTCCTAGTTCCTCATATATTGTTTACTGTATCACCCCACTCACCCCACACTTGCTGAGCGCAATGTACCACCATCTCTCTCTGACAGAGCGAAAACTTCGACCTCCTACACAACTCAGCATCTCTTCATTACCTTCGCCTTCCACCTGACAGAGGCAGACACAAAGACATAAGATTATAAAGAGAAGCAACTCTTCATTGTGCAGTTGCTCATCACTGATTCAACGGTTATATTTTATTGTTGATGTGTGTCATTTCTTTCCATCTTCCATCCCAGTTTAATATGCAGAGACATGAGTGAGCCATTAATCAAAATATGTAAATACAGTGGCATGTTTAATTACGTTTGTTTGATTTAGCACAACCAATGGCAGACAGGGGATGTGTTAGGGAAACCAGTTTGAAAACAATTATTTTTGGCAGTGCCAGTGTTGCAGAAGAGCACCATACTGTAACCATACTACTTCAAGCCAAAAGGAACGACACACACACACACACAAGCATGAACTATATATTAATAGCTTTTTTCTTACCATACAGCCAGACCAGGTGTAGCGGGTGGTCAGGTTGATGACCTGGTTATTTTCAGGCCTCAATACTGACTCTTTCTGGTAGCAATCCTGTAGAGCAGATAAACCCTCTATTAACAAACATGCTCTCCATGGGATTTCAAACAGCCTATAACAATAACAAGAGCTGAAGTACTAAGTAGCAGATTAGTACTGGAGGAGTGTGATGAAGAGCAGGGGCTTCCTACAAGCACTTTTTCATAGAGTCCCGCAATGCAGATCCTGCCACAGGGAGGGAGAAAATGTGCTGGATTTAAATACGCACATGCACTGACACTCATGTCTTTTTGGAGACTGCATTTGGACTTTTAATCCACAGAACACTGCTGACATTTCTCCTTTAATCCTCATACTTTCTACTGACGCGTAACGCACGCATTCATGCTCGTGCTCTCTGTTTGTTCAGGCGCACACACGCAGTCTGTCAGTACACTCAATATTTTCACACACAAACACAATGTCTGTCAGTGTGTGTCTCACCTTGTCCGGCCTCTTGTACACAGCTGGCCACTGAGAGCTTTCATCAAAGTAGAGCAATATGTTCTGACAGCATCGGGACTTTCGGTGAAAAACAAGCATAGAGGAAGGGAGAGAAAGACAGGATAGATGGATAGATAGATACAGAGAGAGGGAGAGATTAATACTTGAACTGTCTATGCCATCTAGAAACTTAAAAGATATACTGAATCTATATAGAGAGTGACTGACATGTAAAAAAAAAAGAAGAAAGGCACACTCTGACAAAATAATTTAATGGTCAAACTTGGTAGAACTTTTTTTTTTTTTTTTACAGTGTTCTTGTTTTGTTTATAACATTGTTATAATTCCAATTAATTTTACCTTGGGGTATCGGAACTTGAAGTTCAATCGGCCAAAATCAGTCAGGAAGCAAAACCTTGTGAGGAAAACCCAGTCCTGTGGAGAAGAGGTGAGGGAAACAGAAGGGAATCAAATAGTTATGTAGCGGCCGTGTCTGGATGGTAACCTTCATTCTGAGGACAGTCTCATGCGATTCACTAGTGACATTCATGCGCTGTTTATTTGGAGTCCCGCAGTAACCGTACGCGCGCCAGCAGCAAACGCGCATCTCGTGAGACTTTCACACAACGGCTTCACCGTCCAGACATGACATCATTTAGCAGACAAAGCAGCTTACAGTACATTTATCAGAAGCACATTTCCCCTGGAGCTCGCTCATTGACACAATAGTGATGGCTCACAGCTTGCAGCAATCTTCTGCTTCCAAGCCCTGAGCTTTACACCCCAAAAATTCTGAAAACCAGTCTTATCTACTGATATAATGCAGCGATAACAGGTTATAAACCTTCATATCATATTATACTGTAACAGCTGAGGGGTTAATAAGTTCCTGCAGTGTTCAGTGCTTCAGTTTGGTCTCATCTCACACACTCTCTTGAACTTGCGCTGACAGACACACATGTAGTCAGTGAAGTGTAAAATGGCACTAAGTGCGCTCCAGCTTTCAGCCCCTTGTCCATATTAACTTCTCCTTTCAGTGTCTTCTGTTGGTGGTTTCCATAACAGCAGGTTTCCTTGACAATACAGACACGAGCCTTAAGACTCTGTGACCCAGAACTGAGCCCAAATAACCGCGTCACATGACCAAGCTTCTGAAAGACCACCTTGTCTCTCTAAAACAGAAGCACACGTAAAAGAGCACCTATGGTCAGTCAGCCATGCAGTTGAAAAAACACCCACTCAAAAAAAAAAAAAAAAAAAAAAAAGCCCTCACTGATACAAAAATCGAAGTACTATTGTCATGGCAACGGACACATAATGCACGTTGCAGCTACTATAGAAACCAGGAGAGGCCCAAATCTGTCTAAACCCCCTTATATCACGAACGACTGTCCTCAAATCCCAGTTTTTAAAACCAAAGGACTTCATAACATTGTTTTTCTTTCTTTCCGTCCTTGTTCACATTCCCATCTGTCACATTTCCCATGTAATTGCACAGCCAGATCTATTTTTTGTGAAAAAAATTCTCTTGTTCCCTTGCGGTGGTAAAAAATATTGAGGGTTCAGTACAAGTTAAGCTCAACTGAGAGAGTTTGCAGCATAATGTTGATTACCAGATTCAAAAAAACTGACCCATACCTCATTTTCTTAAAAAAAATCTGGATAACAATTTATTTTACAGTGTCCTTGTTGCGTTACATGTACTTACTATTATAATATAACCCTAAGCCAAACCCTAACCATATAGCAAGTACATGTAGTTAATTAATATAACTCAGTACTTAAATGTATAATTACACCTTAAAATAAAGTGTAACCAAAATCTGTATTATACCGAGGCATTTAAAGTGGAAGTAAATGGGGCTGATACAAATGTTTAAAAAAAAAAAAAAAAAAAAAAAAAAAAAAATAGATGTGAAGAGTGCTTGATATTAAGAGTAAAAAATGCTTACTAACCTTTTCTTTGGTATGTGAAGTAATATCTAATTTTACTACTACTATTGAATTCACTCGTAGATTTTTATGCAAACAAAATGGAAGCTTTTAGGTCATAAAAAGTTATTAAAGCAGTTCTTTATAGGCTGTGTTATACATTTATGCATAAATTATTGCTCCTTCATTTTATTCCCTTCATGTTCATTCAGTGTGATGAAATAAGTGCTGCAGTATTTTGCTTCTGGCCTATATTTATGTTTTGCACTGTGTGTCTATGTTCTTTTCTATGTAAAGTTATATCCAAATTTACTATTACGTAGCTAAGAGAAAGTAATGTTATAATGAATGTAAAAATGATGATTTAAACAGGTTTACAGCTCTAGTAATACACAAGTACAACAATTTAACACAACAATTAATGTAAGTGCTTAAATAAAATAAATGCTCCAAAAAATAGCCCCATTCACTTCCCTTGTAAGTGCTGTACCATAACCGTATTTTTTAAAGAAAATGAGTTCAAACTATTTTTTTCTGACCGGCATTACACCACAAATGCTGTTAACCGAGCTAAATTAGTATTGAAAGAGAAGATTGAGATTGTGCATTTGTTTACAAGGGTAAACTCATACTCGTATACTGGCTGGCTGCACAACAGAACGTGTATGTAGTGGTGCAGAATGGGCCATAAAAAGTGTCACTATTAATCCCTGCCATCCGTCTTTTTCCCCCCACAGATACTGCATTGTAATACAAAGTCATTGAATCAGCCAAAGGGAGGGTGAGAGACACGGCACACAGACACTACATTAATCAAGCATTATACCCAGATGCAGTATCCGGTCACTTCACCGAATCAGTGGTGGCCTCACCTCTCACTGTCTTTACGGATCTCTGTCCGCTCGCTAAGCCTCATTAAGAATTAATTACCAATCAACTAGTCATGTCACCCCAGGTTCACTGGGCTTTTAAATGATTAATTACTTAAGTTACACAACAGAGCACTGCATAAACACACTCACATGCACTGACACACCTATACACTAACACACACACACACACACACAACACATCGACCTGAATGCCCCTAGAAAGAGTCTTATATGCCTGTGGCAGTGTTAGTTACCCATAGGCGGTTACCTGCACAACCCTCTGGCCAGATTCGATTTAGAGGAAGGAGTACATACGCACACACACACACATACACACACACATACACATATACATGCATACAATACATACATACTCACATGCATACAGTATATATACATGCAGTCAAGTGAAACTAAAATTAAAACTGAATCCATAAAAAAAAAAAAACGTTTTTGTTACTTGCAATAAAATAAATGTTAAATGAAATAAAATAAAATATAAAAGAAATTTTATTGTAGCTAGATCATCTTATTTCAGCAACATTTCGTATTTTCAATAAGTTTAACTTGATGTACTAATATAACTAAATCTGAACTAAAAATGAATACAAACCATATAGACACACACACAAAAAAAACAACTTTAAAATTAAGAATGGAAAATAAAAAACAAACAAACTAAAAACTGATTCAAAATATTAATTAAAAACTAACACTCAAAAAAAATTGAACGCGATTTCTGCCAGAAACAATAATGGTGCCCCTGCAGATTTTCAACATAAACTTTTGATCATTACAAGTATTTACCAAATAAGTTTTGGTTAAAGAGGCAAATGCACTTTCAATGTTTCACACAGCCAAACATCTTCAACTTGACAAAACCTCCCAGTAATGTATAAAGTGTGTGCATGTGTGCATGGCAGTGTAAAAGAATGACCTTGTAAGGAAATAAACAGAAGTGAGATTAATGGACTATTTAACCATCTCATACAGCGACCCAATAGAGGGCAGGATCAGCACTTGGATACAAGCAGGAACAGGTAGTTGTTACATTGAGTTAGCAAACATAGGACAGGACTCATCTACAACAGCCAAATTTAATTGGAAGAGACAAACAGACTTAATCATAATTGAATCAATTAACTCGCTGCGTAAAAATCGACATCAGTGAAATTATAAAAAAATATCTGTCTATGGAAGCTTGTAAATTCTACGAGCCATTTCTTTATAAGCTGACTATGCTTTTTGAAAATAAATAAATGTATGCTTCCCTCATTTCTTTGTATTTCCTCCGTTTTTGTTCATTAAATCATTCTGATGAAAAGTGCTGCAATAACTTTTTCCAGCAAAATCAGCCTCACTGCTGGCTTCAGGGTAATATTTACTTTGTGTCTATCAAATAATAGCAGTGTTTCCCATAAGGCACACTGCAATCAAAAACACCCAACAGCTATTAAAAATGAAGAGAACGATGTGTGCCAAATAAAGACACACTTCAACACCAATATATGACTCAAATCGTCTATTTCCAAGTGAATTTAGTCCACGCACATTAACACACATCACACCCTCTCGCACCTTTATGAGCACAGCTAAGCAACCTTACATCTGTTTGGACACCAGCATGCGATAACTGCAATTCCTCAATGCTGTAATGAAACCATAATACACACAAGAACATCTTGGTCGACACACACCTGTAAAAGAGGATGGGAAGGTGTAAGCTGAATGTCGGCAATACGGCGTTTAAAATGTGTTTTTGGTGCCTGGAGGATCTTGGCAAAGCATATTAAAGCATCAGGCTTCCAGATGCGCACAAACGCAGAGGCGTGAATACACACTAGCCATAAGAGCCCATTAATAACAGCCACCAGGAGATGCGCAGCAAGAACGCCGGAAAACTCCGATCCATTTCCAGCACAACAGTAATAAAACGTAAACATTCTACTCACCTCTTTTGTGTTGACGATGCCTCTGACGTATTTCCCCAAAACCGAGCCGACACATAAAATACTGGACACCACGGCGAGTCCTAATACTTTCTCCATCTTCACCTGTCCGCCGTAGCGTTTCTGCGCTCTCCTTCCGATGTTGTCTGGAGAAGATCTGCCTAGTGTGGCTGCCAGACGCGCGTCCTCGTTCTTCGCCTCAAACGCATGCATCCCCAGAATTTTCGCCGGGAGCGCGCCTGGTATCGCACGCGCTCTGCCAGGAAAGCGTGAAACGCGCGCTGCCGATTGGATTGCGACATATCATTACACAAATAAGCACATTTTTATTGATTTAACCCCTTCCTTTACAGATTTAATTCCTCTTATTAGTCATGTTTTGTTTTGTTTTGCGTTCTTTATTCTGCCACACTACAAAAGGTAGCTAAACACAGAGATGAAGAGAAAATATTTATTCAAATATAAATCAACACAGGGAAAACACATACTGCAGAAAAATACTCTTTTATCACTGTAACATTCCCACAGTCCTCACAAGTCTCAAACATACTCTGTCAAGAAAGTAAAAACAACAACAACTTAAGAGTATAATTATGGTCTCCCTATACAATAAATGTCATCTCTGCATATACAGTACATTCCAAATACACAGGTTTGCACTTATGGTGTCTTTACATGAGGAATAACAACAACAACAACAACAACAACAACAACAACAATAACGAGAATATCAATAATAGTAATTATTAGTAGTAGTATTACTAATATACTACTATAACTATTATTGCAATTATAATAATTATTAATAATAGTTTTAATAATGAATAGTTATTATTAAAAAATAATCACATAATAATAATAATAATAATAATAATAATAATAAAGAAAACAACCACCATGCCACCCTATATGCTGCTGTTTACACTTAACTATAAAGTGCTTATTTGCTGAGATTGTCCTGAAAACCTCAGGTCTGACTGAATGCAAAAAGTGCAGTCCTTCTGGATTTTGTATCACTCAATGACGGCAGTGAAAATGAGGAGAGAATAGACATCAGCACCCTCGCAAATGATACTGCAGTGGTCATTACAGCCTGCACTTAAAGTGCATAACATCACCATCAGTGGACTTCAAGAGGACAGAAGCTCAAAACCACTTGCCGCAAATCCATTCTGATACAACAAAACACCAACCTTCTGATTAAAACTCCAAGTCAGTGACAGATTGACTATTAGTCTTGAGAACAGATGTAAAATCCAATGACACAACTCAGTGGGCTTGTGCCTCTGAGGGGTGATGATGCAGCACAGTTTCGCCTCGGTAACACAGGTATGGCCATTTAAACAGGACTAAATTAACATGGTGTTTTATATAACACCCTTGAGATGAATGAGTAATCTCTCTCCGAGGGAGGCAGTTTGAGAGTCACACACAAAAAACGTGGAAAAAACAAGGTGGAAATGCTCAGCAGTGCATTCAAGGTTACATTGTCCAACCAAAAATTAAAAAAAAAGGCTTACAGAGACAACTCGACTGGAACGGATAACCAGAGGGCGTCAGAGTGTCTTATCATTCTCTCCCAGTTCTGGTTGTTTTAGTCATGGTTCCATGAAGGGACTACAAACAATGGCCTTCACATCTATAAGCACAATGGCATTGAGAAGCTTTTCCATGCACCACTATAACACAAAGTGCGACACGTTTCTGAACATGCACATACAGATCCGAACTGACAAAAATACCCAGAAGCACAAATGACTAGACATATGTAACACACGCACTCCAACAGAAACTGCAGAGTAACCAAGATTTGGTATTTCAAATCTGTCACCAGAAAGGAGCAACTCTGACACGGTGAAAAGAGCAAGCAAGCAAATCTTTTTATATCGTGACACTCTTATAAACTAACTCTCAAATGCTGCAATCAGCAGTAGATGGAGCATTGTTTTCTCCCAGCACACAGCTCTGGCTTAATCCAATCACAGACACACCGATAAAGAAGAGGCCTTTGCCGGGGATATACAAAGTCCCAAAAGACATGTCGGGCTGTGCCACTTAGCTGAGCGAATCTTAAAATGACAGCAAGTGGAGTCATAACTCATTGCCGTTTTAATAATACTTTAAATAGGATATGTGCACTATATAAACACACTGTGGGAGTTCAAGCCACTGTCACTCAGCAAAGCTGTGCACACAAAGGCCCAAACCTCCCATACAGCACTAATAAACTTTATGGAGTGGCAAAACGTTGGCTATTTTTTCAGAGAGTCAATAGAGTCAATTAGTGCCAGAGAAAGAGGTGACCTGATTCAAATAGAGACGCTATCACAGCAGTATGCATCACACATGTACAGGCTGAAAGATTTCATTGGCTCAAGGTTGCTGGGTGTTAAGGGAGTCTGCTTAAAATACCTCTAGGATGGGCTGGGTGAGAATTGAAGAGTGTGCTCAAAATGGGTCAGCGTGCACAGGGACAGACGACACGATTGTTAACAGACGGAAACAGATTGACTGAAGAAACAAGGGATATGGAAAAATAATGGAAGCTTGCACTGACATGTCAGAGAGTGGCCAAGGGGGAAGGGCTGTGTGATGGAGAGGTATAGCCCATGTTTTTGTCCAGTTTTTAAATCAGTATATATATATATATATATATATATAGTTGTCTTTTTGACAAGCAAACTAATCTAACAGCTAAATGTGATTATAGTATGATTATGATAAACAAACAAATTTTAATGAGTCAAATTATGCCACTTCAACACCACTTGAGACTTAAAAGGGAAATTCATCCAAATACTGAAAATTCTAGCATCATTTACTCAGCTTTGTGTCATTCCAAAACTGTATGACTTTCATTGTTTTGTGGAACATATTCTCAGTCTTTTTTGCCCATACAATAAAAGTCAAAAGCCCCATGTTGGTTTGTTTTGGACCCTAGTGGTTTTCATTGTTTGGGCAAAAATAGCTGAAACGTTCTTCAAGAAATAGTCATACAGGTTTGAAATTATGTGAGGGTGAACAGAATTGACAACTGATGAAACAAATTTTCATTTTTGGGTGAACTAGCACTTTTACAGCAAACTAAACAATTCTCCAAGCCATTATGAAGATAATATGTAACAAAATAGACTATTATTTTGAGTATAACAAGGCTGGACACCATAGAACACAAGTAACACTATGTCACAAATTCGGTGCGGTTTTGTGTAACTTGAGCTTCCCTTCCACAGAACGCTTGAGGAAATTTGATCACGATTAATTGCATTTAATAAACACCGAACTATGAGGACAGAGCAGCATCAGAAATCCTATTCAAACGCTACTCGCACAGGATGTCCTCTAGGAGATTAATAAAGGGTGATTAACATACACAGTAACACCATATTATAATTCAGTGTCATAAATAATTCAAAAGCTACTATAAAGAAAAAAAAATCAACCATTAATAAATGCTTTTGTCAGTTAGCCCCAGGATGCCTAGCAGCAATGCATTCTATAGAGTTTAAATTGCAGCACACAGGTATAATGTTGAATCACAGTTTGTAGACCGATTTCATTAACATATAAGAAGTGAGGTTTGGGTTTAAACATCCATTTGTAATGTCTTTCAGTGACGGTTATGTGCTGGGATGTTTTTGTAGAAGGCAGGATATTAGTTTTTGTGCTGGTATAACGCAACAAAAGGCAAGGTGGTAAACAGATGTAAAGGGAGTGCATGTGTACGCAATCATATTTAAATAATAAAGCTTGAGGTGTTCTAATTTGAACTATCCACTCTATAACTAAATACCTAATAGTGTCTTTCATAAGTTTTCATTTAATAGTTGGTTATCCACTATAATCACTGTGTTATTCACATAATGTGACCTTACTCTAACCCATATGTATCTCTTTTGGTATCATTCAGAATGGAACCAGCCCAAAATCTAAGTCGGAATCTTTTCAGATTCAGATTTAGTGGAAGGGTAAAAACCAGCAAGCCCCTCCTCATCCACAAGAGGAGCCCCTCCCCCCACAAATAGCCCCTCCTCCTCCTGCACAGTCACTTGCGAAAGCTGTGTGTGGTCTCTTTTGGTAGCAGAAGGCTTCTGGTTGGTCCGTTCCAGTTTGCGGTGCTTGCGCATCTCTGGGGGAGGGTCTTTCATGGTGAAGACATCCCTGATTCGCTCCATGCATACGTTAGCAGCTTCCCGAGTCTCCCTCGAGAGCTGGGACAGACTGAGGAAGCCATGAGGAAGGTCATCCACGACACACAGGGTCACTGGCTGACCGATATTTCTCAGCCTTTTGGCAAACATTACAGAGTCATCTAGCATGGGGTCCAGATGACAGGCCTGAGAAAAGAGGGATGAGACAGATGGCACAAGACACAAGACAGACAAAATATGAGCTTATGACGTGAACATAAATCAGTTTCTCATCCTGAAAATAACTTTATTCTACCACATCTTCTTAAACTGATCAATTGTAAAAGACTTTGGTCACTCTTACCACTATGTGTATTGGAGGTAGTCCCTTTAGCATGCTGTCTGGAGCCAGAAGGGGGGACATGTAGGGGTTTCTGACAATGGGAGAACTCTGCACGTTCATCTCTGCTAACTGCTCTGAACGCAGAGGCTCAAAGCCCTCTGGAAACTCCCGGGATTTCTCAGAGTCCTCCTCACCACCAGGAGGCGGAATGGCCACAAATGAAAAGGATTCTGATACTAAGGGATCCACTTCTTTGCAGAGGAAGAAACTCACATCCTCAGGCTAAGAGAGAGGTGGAAGTAAATGGAGGTCAATAAGACATGAATGTGAGTGTTTGTCAATGTCGATATCGTTAATTTCTCTTAATGCCAAGGGTTTAAGAAACAGTGTAAAGCGCAAAGCCCTCTTTTTGTTTGTTAAAAACC